>JBANCV010000004.1:0-137308 GCA_037040105.1 Amiota albilabris
CAAATGACTCATTAATATTCTGTTTTATAAATCAACAAAAAATCATTTTAATTAAAGAAAATTACGTAAAAGAAAATAAACAAAGAAGGAAATTCCCGTACAAATCTTTAGATCGGATAACTTCGAATAATCACAAGAGAAAAAGAACAAATAAGACACAAATACTTCAAATGACTCATTAATATTCTGTTTTATAAATCAACAAAAAATCATTTTAATTAAAGAAAATTACGTAAAAGAAAATGAACAAAGAAGGAAATTCCCGTACAAATCTTTAGATCGGATAACTTCGAATAATCAGAAATGGAAAAGAAGAGAGAGCACATCAAAACAAAAAAAATTACAATAATAATGTTTACGGAACTCTTACGGTTATTAAAGATGGAAAGAAATAAAATTAAAAAACCCTTCATATCAGTAAGAAGCGTACACCAGAGAAATGGTTTTGCTAGAAAACTTTTCCTGTAGAACACAAAAATAAATAAAAATAATTTAAAAAAAAATCCTTTACCAATTGCTCTGAAATTTTGACACAACGTTGAGGTCGATTAGGATCATGTTGTAGGATAATTATTATTATTCATAAACTTATAATTATTAACACAATATAGATAAAAATAAATTTTAATGATGTATATAGGTCCATCTGTTGGACTATCCTAAAATTTTACTCCATATGCTTTTCATCACATTATGTGTGTATTTTAAATATAAAAAGTAAAGCACACTTTTAGGACAAAACATATAGACTAGACAAAACATGAAAGGGGTCAACATCGAGAGCGAATTGTCCACTCTATATGTTTAATAGTCTTTGACCAACCTGAGCCACAGAAACGCGTGGGTGTACCTGCTTTATAACATTGTATCACTTGCATTACTACTCAATTGTAATCATGTGTTAATTAAATTCTTCCTCCGAATTGTCATCATAATAATCGATGGCAAATGGAGTTGGACTTATAGTTCTAACTTTGAGCCGTTTTCTTGTCCATGACACACATCATCGTTGAAGACTTCTGTTCACGGCAGCAGTTTAATTAAGAGAATACCCATTGTAAATGCAACGAGAGAAGAGCTTATCTCTTCTTAATATTCTTTCTTTTTGACATGATTAAATATTTGCTTGCTTTGTTATAATCACTCTGTAACAATCGCTCGAACGCATCGCATGCAAGTCCATGCTCTTAAAAATAATAATAAAAATTCATTTAACTCATTAAAAGCTAAACGCGTGATCGTGTCTTCTTATTAAAAAATCAATAGGTAGCACAAACCAGTACTTCCTCTAAACAACTTCATTAGTTGAATTAGTTTTGTCCCGTTCATTTGCTTCCATTTACCAAGCCATCTAGTGCTGGTCTTAAGACCAAAACATCATATAAAGAAATGTTTTTCCGTCTAATTGTTGGTTACCTTTTCAAAAGTTGGAGACATTTTTAACTTTATTTATAAAATTTGTATACGTGAACAAAAAATTGACTTGTAATATTTTTGGTTGAATTGGCTTTCGAAAAACAATAGTACTATTTTTAAGTATGGCGCAAGCTTACATTGCGGCCCAATCACTAGATTACAGCCTGCTATCTATGGTACATCTATTGCTGCAAAACTAGATCACTAATAGAAGGTTTGTTTTGAAACAAAGATACTTTCTCTAGATTAGATGTTGTTCATAAGGTCGAATTCTGAAACAAATTTTATGCGTCATATATCATATGACATCTCATATGCCAATGAAAACCAAACAATGACATATATTTTCGCTAACAATACTGCATCAAGTATTCTTTATTAGCTTAATACTTGGGGAATACCAGTACAGACACTTGCCCTGCTGTGCCAGAATATACCCCAGCAAAATGAAATAAAATATCTTGGAATTCATTTGGATACTGAAGATTGACATGGAACAATTATATATATCTATATTAAGATGGCTAGAAGCACTCAGCTTAAAATGAAAAATAAATACTTAAACCAGCTATTTTAGTAAAAAGCACAATCACGGGAGCCCAATGGAACGTAAAAAATGCTAATATTCATAGAGACTTAAACAGATCAACTCTTGTTGACGAAGAGCTATGGCTGAGCAAAAAATATCTGCGGGAGATTGAAGATCATCATAATATATTAGTCCAAACTTTGCTTCGAATTGAAGGACAAATACGCTTGAAGAAAAAATCATTTTTAAAATTCCCACACAGGCTAAGTGAGTACATTATTAATAAAGATTCAAGCCTTATGGATGCAATTAATTGGAAAACAAGGCTTAAAAGCAACATCAACTCTTAGAATAAATTATACCTCTGCAATCACCAGAAATTTTTAAAATCTCCAGCTAAAATTAAATTCTTTCGTCATCAAAACAAACCGAATGATTTAGTATATAAATAATTGCCATATTTTTTCGAGAATTGGCAAGCAAATAGATTTAATTATTGTAGATGAGATATGTGAACTTATAAAACTAATCAAAAAAAACTGTAATAAAAGAAGAAATCGATAAAATATTGTATAATTTATATTTTATTGATAGAAAACAAAAAAATATTAAGTATACGTAATAATAATAATATTTTTTGTAGTGAATTTAATGAAGAATCAGCAAAATATAGTTTAAAATCTTTGATAAAATTGTTGTACACTTTTAACGGACTCTGTACCCAAAGGGTGCCAACGGAATCTTATTACTATGCTTACGCTGTCCGTCCATCCGTCCATCCGTCCGTCTGTTTGTATGTAAGTCTGCTGTATTTCATTAGGTAGACAGTTGAAATTTTCACAACGAGTGTATTTCTATTGCCGCTATAAGAATAAATAATAAAAATAAAATAGAGATAAGAATTAAACTGGGTCTCTATACAAAAATGTTTTTATTCTTAAAGAAATGTCGAGTTTCAGCCATTTAAGTGATGAAGAGCGTGGAAATATGATGACACTCCGAGAAATGGGCATGTCTATACGAAAGATTACGGAGAATGTTGGCAGAAATAAATGCAATGTCGAAAAATTCCTGAACGATCCAGAAAACCATGGGAGACAGCCTCATTCAGGTCGCCCTCCATTAGTGGACTTGCGAGACATAATAAGAATAAAATTTCTTGCAGTCAACGAAAACATTAGCTCATCGCAAATTCCCCATAATTTGCCTCTCCCGATATTCAGCCGTCGAATGCAATAAATTTTCTAAAGCTCGGTAAGCATTTTATACGAAAAAAAAACTTGATAAACCAGCGCTACTCCCTAGACACAAAATTGCACGAGTTCAGTTTGCCAAGAGACACAAATTATGGGACATGGAGTGGAGAAATGTGATTTTCAGCGATGAGAAAAAGTTCAATTTGGAGAGGCCAGATAGATACCATAATTATTATCATGATAAACGAAGTCCTAAGAAGATCCATTTATCGAGAAACTTCCACGAAGAGTCCCTTATATTTTGAACTGCATTGGGCTATAATGGAAAGACTCCAATTGGTTTAAAACTCATGGAATGAAATCTGAAAACTTTGTAGAGTTCTTAGAAAATGGCCTAATACATTATCACATAATCTCTTGATTACAGCCTGTTTTCTATGGTACATCTATTGCTGCAAAACTAGATCACTAATAGAAGGTTTGTTTTGGAACAAAGATTAGATGTTGAAGTTTCATAAGATAGAATTGTGAAACAAATTTTATGCGGCATATATCCAATGACATCTTATATGCCAATGAAAACCAAACAATGACATATATTTTCGCTAACAATACTGCATTAAGTATGTCACTTAAATGTCATAGAAGATTAGCTTAATACTTGGGGAATATCAGTGCAAACACTTGCCCTGCTGTTACAATTAATTGCCAGAATATACCCTAGCAAATTCAAATAAAATATCTTGGTATTCATTTGGAAGGAGAAACTATCCCTTTACCAAATGTCTAGTTTAGTAAGGAGATCTCTAACATTTTGATAAAGAATAGACAGAATTTCAGAAGGACATGCAAAAGCCATTTTGGAAACCATTATTCGCTTCCTGCAAGATTGCAGTTTTGATTTACAAAATCTTGTTGGCCAATGATAAGACGGGTGTGCTGCAATGCCAAGTTACATAGGTGATGTTCATAAAAGTACTAGTAATATATGTATATCCTTCAGTCCTATTTTCCCACTGTGCAAGCCATATATTGAATCTTGTCATTAATGACGTGAATATTGCCAGTGAAGTGAGAAATACTATTGGTACTACAAAGATTTTTTTAGAGAGAGTTTGTTGCAGCGGAATAAAATTCCAAGTATACCTCTATTTTGTGAAAAGCGTTGGACAGCAAAGTACAAAACAATCAGAAAACTTTCTGACTATCGTAAAAGTTTTAGAAGAACCTTCGCAGAATACAGCTCTTTTCTTTGCAATACTTTTTGGTATACGAAAGTTTTTGTTTGTTTATCTGTCGCGTAAACAATCAAATCTCAAGGCTTACAAACACGGGAATAGGCAACATACAATTGGCTGATTGTATTATTATATTTCAATTCCTTACAATGTGAGCAAACTGAATTCATTGATCCAATAGCAAAGCATTGGTAGGAATTGTAGTCAATTGAAACGTTATAACTGCAAGCAGCTCTTTGCAAATTTGCAAAATTATTATGTGAATGATAGGCTGAACGGGTGCGTGATATTCAACTCGTTTCATTTTCATGTCGCTCTACATGCTGCTCTTCAGTCTGATAAGACTTGAACTTATATTGGTTTGCAGCATTTCGAGTTCTTCGACCCAATTTTCTCAGCCCGCATTTTATAGGCGGCAAATCGAAAAATTCAATATAAACCAACTAACCAAAAATAAATTTGTCGATTGAAAAGCGAAGATTTGAAAACCAATGAGAAAATAACACGAAAAAAATCACTGTATCGATAATTTGTTTCAGAGAACGAATAGTGTAATGATAGTGCAGCAATAACAACACGGTCTCCCTCTCTCTCCCTCTTACAATTGCAAAAATCACTCACAACAAAAGTAATGGTACCGATCATATACATCATGGTATTATTGTACCATATATAGATAACAACAATACAAAATTCATAAAGCATCAAGCATAAAAACGTAAAAGTGAACGAAAATGTTTGTGTGAGGCCTGCCAACGTGGTAGGTTTGCCCAGTAATTGTGACTATTTATAATTTTTCTTCTGAATCTGACTTTTGAAAATACCTTAGACCTATCTAGGGGACCGCATAAGTACAACAAAATAAATTAAATCGAAATCGGTCCAGTCGTTTAGCATTAAAATAGTCACAAACATCCATACACTCGAATTTTATATATAAAGATATATAGATAGATAGTTCAATAATAGATGTAGATACACTACTTATTCATATATCAATGATACTATTAGACATCATTAAAAGAGTTTTCTATAAGCTGCTTTGTATAAAAATGTATGATATTAATTCCTGTCACCAACTTGTAATTGCTCAAGCCAATCAATCCGTTTTACCCAGCGGTATGTGAGGCATACAAAATTGGTTTAACTATTCCAGCAACATCATGTAGTATTGAATGTACATTTACCACGTTACGACGTGGGAGACGCGAAGCTAAGCGGCCTGTGCATGCTCAGTGTTTACAGGAAAAAAGTAGGGGAGGATACTGAATTTATTACCAAATTAATGAAATAATTTGGACAGCAACATAGACGCCATCAATTTTTATTCAAACAATAACTTCATTTTTCAATGTATTTTCTTTCCTGCCAGGTGGGTGCAAATGCACGCTTCTGTACATAGCTATCTGCCGGCGCCCATGGTCAACTCAATCAAGTCAATGGTATTTGTTGGTGGTTGACAATGAATATGTGGTTGCAATCTCGCCCGAGAAGAATTTGTTAACGTCTCTTTGTACAATACCCGGTTAGCATTGGAAAACTGCAGAAAAGTTTCAATCGTTCGTATAACGCCAGTCAAGTGCTTGCAAAAGACTGGAAAGTGACCAGAATATATGTCTTGATGAACGATGGGTAGTAAATAGTTAGTTGAAGCGTTTGTCAGATACAGATTAAGGTTAGAAGGTTTGGCTTTATGACTAGCTAAGGGAGGCGCTGTTGATAGTACGTCTGTTCACTCAGAAAGCTCAACCATGATGCATTTTTTTTAATGTTTTTATTTTTTTATTAAAAAATCCAACAATATATGAAAAATATTATATTTTTTGTTGCTGGCTCTCTACATCTATTCTATTTCATTATTGTAGTATTCTAGGCCTCATTTTCGTTCAAAGGCTTACTTTCAATCAGCACATCACGCCGCCGCTACATAGCAATCAAACTTAAAAGGATACACTGGCTGCTTAACCTCTCTCTCGCGAATAATTGTACAGTCTATGCTCAAATCATAGTACCTGTGTGAAGATATAGCATCCAGATATGGGGAATTGTTACTAGATCCCAACGAAAGAGAGTGCAAGTCTTGCAGAATAAGTCACTGCTCCTAATGACTGGATATACATAGTTCGTTAGGAACCCAACCTTACATAGAGATATGAACTTGGCGGTAGTAGTAAACCAGATCGCCTTTCACACAAGCCTGTTGGCTCTCGACAACCGGTTGTTTAGACCACTGACTGATGTAACTCCAATCCGGACGCTCAAGAGGCTTCATTTTGAATTTTTTTTTTGCACTGGAGCAGACTACGCCTTGGGCGCACCAAACGACTTCCCGACCTCCCTAGGCAATGATATTAGATAATCGTCTCACATTCCGAAGGCACATACAAGGGACAATAACGACTTGTAAACGCAGACTGCGTCCCCTCCATTCACTACTATGTAGCAGAAGCCATCTGTCTCTACAGATTTAGAGGACAGTGTTCTCCTAAATTGTCGCGCCGATCTGGAGGTACGGATTTCAGATATGGGAAACGGCAGCCAGGTCCCATCGAAGTAAAGTGCAATGAGTACAGAACTACGCACTTCACATAATCACCGGCTGCCCATGGCATGTTCGGAACAGCCGTATACATAAGAATCCAAACATAGAATTTGTTGATGGGCAGATCAGCTTGCACTCTCGCAGGTACAATGGAAGACTGAGGAACAACACAGACTGGCTACTATTATCCAAGCAACCTCAATTCGCCGATTAAAAAGACTGCACTTTAAACAATTATTAAACTAACCAAATATTTTGTAAGTTCTGTGAATAATATTTAAACTTTGAATTTACCTGGCGAGTCCTACATGCTCAAGTAGCTCAATAAAAAAAGACCTTCAAAGCAATATATAAAAAAAAAATATATTCTTATGGATAATAATTTATTTTTTATTCTTTATAATATGTACATACTATTATCAGTTTAAAGAACTTTCTGCCAGTAAATATATAGTAAAATTTATCATATACTATATAGTTTTACTTATTTAGATTTATAAGACACATTTACTGAATTAAATTAAAATAATTATCCTAAAATTTAAAAAAATATATATTCAATAAAATCTTTACATTTAATGTATTTCCATAACTAACTTATTAGTTGACAGACCAAGGTTCAACGACCCATATACTTTGGATCATTGTGAAATAGAATACAAAATTGTCCAATGGTAGACAATTCATCCATGGTATTTGACCATGCGCAGTTCCATTTTCGATTGCTGCAGTTATAGCCGCCACCAATTAAATAGTTGCCAAGAATACGTGACAACATCAATAAGTCCGATTTGAACATGATTTCAGCATGATCGGCTTGATTTGATGTACTGCAAAAGCCCACCATGCATGGTGGACTATTGATCCAGGAAAATCTGATGCATAAATTTTGAATCCAATTCCACTTAAACTATTGATCTGTATTCAAACGTTTTCAATCAAGTGAGTAGCTTTTCGGGGTATTTGTGTGTGCGCTTTATTGTTTTGCTTATGATTATAGCAACACCCCCAACTTTACCAACAATTCGATCATTGCTATATACAAGGTGTTTTACCCTGAGAAGTTTGGGCTGAGTTTGAAAAACCACGAATGTGTGTGTTTAAATAATTTAATTTAATCCTTCATATCGGTCGGAAAGAGTGTCATCATTTTAAATATGCAATCAAAAAAAAATATATAAACAAATTGGAAAGACTCATTGATGAGTTTTCTAAACCAACAAAATATTTCTTTATATATAATCTAAATCACTCGAATAATGTAGAAAAGACTAAAGATCAAATAAAGGCAAGAGACTTGAAAGGACCTATTGATTTTCTGTTTGATAACTTTGCCTGTAGAGTTAAGAAATCTTTTAATATAAAAAAACTGAAATTTCAAGGAAAAGATTCCAACACGACTGGCAACATTTTCTTAATCAAGAAAAAATCATTTTATTTAGAAAATTACGTAAAAGAAAATGAATAAAGCAGGATTTTCCGTATAAATCTTGAAACGACTAATTGATTTTCTGTTTGATAACTTTGTTTACAGAGTTTTCTTAATTAACAAAAAATTATTTCACATACATATAAGAATTAATTACAAAAAAAAAACAAATTGAATATAATTATAAAGTAAATCATTCGAATAACTTAGAAAAAAAAATGAAATTTTCCAGGGAAGAGACTTGGAACGACCTATTGATTTTCTGTTTGATAACTTTGCCTGCATGGCAGGATTTTCCGTACAAATCTTTAGATCGGATAACTTCGAATAATCACAAGAGAAGAAAAACAAACAAGACATAAAAACTTGAAACGACTAATTGATTTTCTGTTTGATAACTTTGTTTACAGTTTTCTCAATCAACAAAAAAATATTTCACATATAAGAATTAATAAAAAAAAAAACAAATTGAATCTAATTATAAAGTAAATCACTCGAATAACTTAGAAAAAAAAAATTAAACTTTCCAGGGAAGACTTGGAACGACCTATCGATTTTCTGTTTGATAGCTTTGCCTGTAGAGTTAAGAAATATTTTAATATGTAAAAACTGAAATATTATAACATGAATGGTAACATTTTCTTAATCAAAAAAAAATCATTTTATATAAAGAAAATAACTACGAAGAAAATGAACATGGCAGGATTTTCCGTACAAATCTTTAGATCGGATAACTTCGAATAATCACAAGAGAAAAAATAACAAATCAACAAAAAAATTATTTTATATACATTTAAAAAATGATAAAAAAAAAAAACAAATTGAATATAAATACAAAATAAATCACTTGAATAATGTAGAAAAGAGTAAAGGTATAATCAAGGCATGGAAGACCTATTTTCTTTTTGTTGTATAACTTTGCCTGTAGAGTTGAGAAATATTTTAATATGCAAAACCTTAAATTTCAAGGAAAGGATTCCAACACGATTGGCAACATTTTCACTTTATAGAAAAAACAAATTCAATATATTATAAATCACTTGAGTCATCCGTAATTATATCAAATAAAAACAAAAATTGTTAAATTCTCTTAAAAAAAAAAAAAAAAAAAAAGGCAAAATTATTATTATTCACAAATGTCAATCTTTTGTACCTATTTACGATATTGACTTTTTCCAGATGTGAAACCACAAATAAATTAAGAAATTATTTACGACAAATTCTATTTGTAAAAATAAAACCTAACATTCAGAACGTTAAAAAAAAAAACCTTATTTATCTCAAAAAAAAAAAAAAAAAATGTTCGATTTTTTGTACCTATAAACGATATCGAACGTTTCTAAAATTGTAAAATACAGAAAAATGTTTTAAAAGAAACTAAATTTCAAAGTTCAAATAAAAAATATCAATACTAAAATAACCAAATTATCCGAATACGTTTTCTTCATCTTTTTTCACAATGGAAACTTAACCAGAATGAAGAATAAAATTATTTTAAATAATAAATAAAAACACTTATATTATTTCAATTTGAAAAAATATATATCAACATCTTTTTTGTTTATAGAACATCTCAGATTAGGAAAAAAAAAATTGTTTAAATATCATCTATTTTTAACCTGATACCAAATGTAATAATGATGTTTGTAACTCATGGAACTATTTAGACAATATTTTTTTTTTTTATTATATTGAAACATTTTTTATTATTGATGACAGGGCCAAGATGAATGTGATGTGCATAAATACCCTTCTTGTGGGTTTCTCTATCTGCTTAATAGCTATAAATATTGGGCATAGTAGAATCCAGTTTTGATTTGTTGCATGAAGATATAGCGTGTGTCACCACATATTATGCAAACGCTTGGCAGAGTGCAATATGTGCGAGTATGGCCGAATTCTTGGCAGTTTGAACATTTTTTTTTTTTTTTTTTTTATGTTCTTCTACTCTTATTTTAAGGTGAAGAAGATACCGCAAATTATAGATGGGATGTACCACACTATTTTTTAGTTTTGTAATGTAAGGCTCAAGTTCAATGCAAATTGCAATGAAGTCTTTATTTCGGATGGGCTTACAGAATGTTCTATACCCTTAATAACTACTATAAGCCTTTTGTTACTCTTAAGTTGATACGTGTAGTATGGCTTGGGCTTGTGTTGTAAGTCGAAATGACTGACAGCTTCCCATAGTTTGATTCTTCATAAATTTATATTTTAGCTTCCTGAATGTTGCCTTTCATAAGAGGGACAACATGATTAAATATTTATCACATAACAGCTTCGCTAAGCTATCCACAAGGTCACTTGAACTCTTCTCTCTTTAGTAAATGGGGGGTGGCCTAGACTTACTACTGCCTGCGCATGTGGTTTTCTTCGCTGCATCACCATCGTCGCATGTGGCTAGAATAACAAATCTATTCTGCTGCTGACCTTCGTTATCATCCGATTTTAATATCTTAGCTATCTTATTATTTAAATAGTTTTTTGCGTACTTATCTTACGCTTTCGTTGAATTCGAATATAGAGGTCCAAGCCAGTTTGCTTGGTCGAAGGCTTTGAGCTGCTCTTTGTTAGAGCTTTACAGAAGCTTTGGTGAGTGGGATTTTCTTCACACTCTAAAGCTTTGGATGCGATTGGTGTTGCGCATCCAGTAGACCACGAAGTTGGTGTTCTGATTGTTAACTTAGAGCTTTCCTTGTTCGAAGTAATTCTAGCTAAGAGAATACTCCCGTTTTGATCGCTCGTTTTCCCATTGGTGCTTTCTATTTTTGGAGTGGTTTTAGTTGTGTTGCGAATTTTTCTTACTATTATACTTTCAACGTAGTGAATAGTATTATAAGTTTGTCATGAAGTCCATAATGCAAAGAAGGAGACATCGTAGACCTCATATACGAGTAATATTTATCAGCGCTTCAACAAGATTTGACCACTCGGAGGGGTACCTCCCATACAAACAACCTACTCAAATGCATGTGCTTATTAGAATGACTGTTTTGTTTTTTATGCTATCATCTTGAAATTTGGACACAATAGTTTTCCAATCCATATTCATCAACCATGTAATTTTCAAGATCCTAGGATTACTGTATCGCATAGCTCCCATACAAAAAACGTCAAAAAAGGGGCTGCGTGAAGAGTATTATATCTTCGGCATAGTCGAAGATACCCTTCTTTCTGGTTACTTTGAAGTTTTCCTTATCTCTTTGAATTATTGTAAGATGCAGATCTGTCATTTGATCTTTGATATATATATTAACTCTCTAAATTTAACGAAATTACATACTATGTTCCACGCCATCAAAACCCCACTTTACAATTGCATGTACTTTTTCAATTTTTGGGAATGACATACATACTTTCTCTTGTGCAGTACACAATCTATTTAACAAATTTTGATTAAAGGTGAAAAGCAACTTTGATTAAAAATCGTCTTAGTAAATAATTATGTATATATGCTTATCTATTTAACAAATTTTGATTAAAAGTGAAAAGAAACTTTGATTAAAAATCATCTTAGTAAATAATTATGTATAGGTATATGCATATCATTTCTATGATTTTTGTTGTATTTCTTGTTTTTAATAGGGGAAAATTTGCATAAATTATAAACATTTTACAATTGGTCAAATAAAATGCCTCGTGCAACACATTTTTCTGATCATGAATAAGGAATGTATGAAAGCGAAAATCACAGTAATACTAAAAACACTTAATCTGCATAGGAACTGCATTTAAAATTATATTAAAAATTCAAGTAATTCAAGTAGTTACAGCTCCACGAAGCGGTCGAAAGACCAACATCGATATCCGAAACAAACGCCATAAACAACGTCTTGCTGAGGTTGAGGGTATGTTTAAAGTTTACATGAAAACCGATTCCTTAAGCATACCTCCATGGTGTCTAAGCCAAAAAATGTACAACTTCATATAAAAGGTCACATGCAGTTTGCAAACAAATACGTTTTTGGGACGAAGAGTGGCTTAATGTCATTTTTACTGATGAAAAAACTTTAACTTTGGTAGCACTAACAGCTGCAAGTGTTCCAGGTTTCGCAATCCTGTTTCAAACGGGGATTTGGAAGTGGAACTGTAATGGAATGGGCTATGTTTTGCTATAGATATACAAGCCGTAAATGCTTCATCTCAACCAGAATGAATGCCGTAATGTATGTTGGATTGTCAGTTAGTAGAGTTTACTAATAATACAGGTCGACGATGGTTTCCCCCAATTCTGATAGATATTCGGTATTAAGTTTACAAAAAAAAAATACAAAAATTCCATCTTGAATGCAACGAATTTTTTCTTCTTCTTTGCGTTTTGTATTTGGATAGAACCGCAAAATCATACAGACAATTCTTACTTCTGCTTATGATGTCAAGCACAAAAGCCTTTAATGCTAAAAATAAAAAAGAAATAACGTATCCTAGTATTCGTTCTGTGATTTTACCTACACATCAAGATCGTGATGACCAAGAGTTCTATAGTACTGCAGAGGCGTCATCATCACTATCTGAGATCCTAATTGTAAATATGAGGAAGGAACATATCAATTATTTTCTCAATGTGAATTAAATGATTAGGTGAGTGATCTCAATTTTCCAAAACATGACGCTCATTTAATCGGTTCACAATTAAAAGAAAAAAAACTTATTTCGCCACACAACGACCTTTTATTGGTATTGAAAATAGGGATAAAGCTTTTCTTCCATATTTGGTACAAGTAGAAATTTTAGTTTGTTTAATTCACAACATGATCCAAACACAACATAATCCAAATAATTGGAGAATTTTTGTAGAATCTTTGAAGCGAAGTCTTAAAGCAGTATTACTGCATAATGGGAACAAATATGTTTCTTTGTTGGTAGGTCATTCCATTCATTTGAAAGAATGCTACTTAAATATAAGGTGCACGAAAAAAGTAAATAAGACAAATTGTTTTTTTTTTTTTTTTCGTATTGTCCACAAAATGATTTTTTTTTTGTTTTCTCCCATATTTCGTTTGCAATGTGCTCTCGCGATGAGCAAATGAATATGGAAAAGTACCGATAAGTTGTCCCGTTAGGTTTATAATAGCCGGAATATTTTTTTTTTTTTTTGCGAACGAAGTAAGTAAATAGGACAGATTAGTTTGTTTTCATTTGTGGATGGCTAAACACCGTGTAATTTAAGTTCTTTTTTAACTGAATTCATTAAGATACATAAAAGCGAATGTAAAACAGTGAGCTTTAATTAAAAATTAAATTTATTATTATTCTTAATCGTTTTTATTATTAAAGAAATATCGAGTTTCAGCCATTTAAGTGCTGAAGAGCGTGGAAATATGATGACACTCCGAGAAATGGGCATGTCTATACAAAAGATTACGGAGAATGTTGGCAGAAATAAATGCAATGTCGAAAAATTCCTGAACGATCCAGAAAACCATGGGAGACAGCCTCATTCAGGTCGCCCTCCATTAGTGGACTTGCGAGACATAATAAGAATAAAATTTCTTGCAGTCAACGAAAACATTAGCTCATCGCAAATTCCCCATAATTTTCCTCTCCCGATATTCAGCCGTCGAGTGCAATAAATTTTCTAAAGCTCGGAAAGCATTTTATACGAAAAAAAAAACTTGTTAAACCAGCGCTACTCCCTAGACACAAAATTGCACGAGTTCAGTTTGCCAAGAGACACAAATTATGGGAGAAATATTATTTTCAGGGATGAAAAAAAAGTTCAATTTGGATAGGCCAGATAGATACCATAATTATTATCGTGATAAACGAAGTCCTAAGAAGATCCACTTATCGAGAAACTTCCACGAAGAGTCCCTTATGTTTTGAACTGCATTTGGCTATAATGGAAAGACTCCAATTGGTTTAAAACTCATGGAATGAAATCTGAAAACTTTGTAGAGCTCTTAGAAAATGGCCTAATACATTATCACATAATCACTAGATTACAGCCTGTTATCTATGGTACATCTATTGCTGCAAAACTAGATCACTAATAGAAGGTTTGTTTTGAAACAAAGATACTTTCTCTAGATTAGATGTTGAAGTTTCATAAGGTCGAACTCTGAAACAAATTTTATGCGTCATATATCATATGGCATCTCATATGCCAACGACATTTATTTTCGCTAACAATACAGCAACAAGTATTCTTTAAAATCACTTAAATTTCATAGAAGATTAGCTCAATCCTTGGGGAATACCAGTGCAGACACTTGCCCTGCTGTTAAAATTAATTGCCAGAATATACCCCAGCAAAATGAAATAAAATATCTTGGTATTCATTTGGATACTGAAGATTGACATGGAACAATTATATATATCTATATTAAGATGGCTAGAAGCACTCAGCTTAAAATGAAAAATAAATACTTAAACCAGCTATTTTAGTAAAAAGCACAATCACGGGAGCCCAATGGAACGTAAAAAATGCTAATATTCATAGAGACCTAAACAGATCAGCTCTTGTTGACGGAGAGCTATGGCTGAGCAAAAAATATCTGCGGGAGATTGAAGATCATCATAATATATTAGTCCAAACTTTGCTTCGAATTGAAGGACAAATACGCTTGAAGAAAAAAATCATTTTTAAAATTCCCACACCAACGGAATCTTATTACTATGCTTTCGCTGTCCGTCCATCCATCCGTCTGTCTTTATGTATGTCTGTATTTCTGCTGTATTTCATTAGGTAGACAGTTGAAATTTTCACAACGAGTGTATTTCTATTGCCGCTATAAGAATAAATAATAAAAATAAAATGGAGCTAAGAATTAAACTGTGTCCCTAGACAAAAAAAAAAGTGTAATACAATAGAATACAATATTATATATATATACAGATCAACTTCCATAACTTATTCGAACATGATATACAAAAAAAAGTAGGGGCAGGTTATATCGCTATACTACCGTAATGGTTTTTAGAGAACCATTGATATTAAATTATTATATAATACCGACGGATTTCTCTGTAAGGAATCTCTATACAATGAAATTACTATGAATTGATTTAAAGTACACAGCTTTTTCGTTATACTTATATTGTATTTTGATCTTCTTATAATGAATTTAAAAAAAAAAACATTTGTTATGAATGTTATTAAAAACACTGCTTAGCTAGAAACGGTATGGTTCAAAAAACCTGGTGTGGGAAATAGTCTGATACCAATATACAAGACAGTGATGAATGCCTTTGGATTCATCAACACACCTAGATCACTAAATTGAGTGACACATTCTAGTATGAGATCAAATGGAATTCATTGATAATGAGTGCAATATCAAAAACCGGCTTCCACTAAACGAAGACCCTTTAATATGGTGGAAATATAATAAAACATTTCAAAAAAATTTTCGCATTTTCCAGAAGAGAGGATGCCATAAAGTATATTATAATTGACATATAAAACGCGAAATCGATCGTGTTTGGCAAAGTTATTTGTGCAGGCAAGCAAGAGATAGAAAATTTCTAGGTTATTATATTGGGTCAACAGCCCAAGCGAATCAATAATGCCGGTAATAAGTTTCTGAAGAAACCTTATACCTAGGGATACTTGGCGATTTCCTAATGAATATAGATCGATTAGAAGAAGTCTATTTAGTACGATGGCAAACGTAAACTGTGGTTCCAATTTAAGCCACAAATTGCAGAAAGAAGGGATTGCTTCTGAACTAATTCAATGCGGTTTTAATGAATTATGTATTGAGAGCTCCAGACACATGAACAGTATTCAAATAGTGGGCGGAGAAGAGAAATTGATAGAAGCTTGCTAATGAAAGGATCAATAAAATCCTTGAACCATTTCCAAAAATAATTTTATCTTTATGAATAGTTGAGGAAATATGCTCGTTGAAACTGAAATTATGATCAAAAATGACCCCAAGGTCACAGAAGGTAGAAACTCGTACTAATAGGAAGTTCACTATTGTATAAGATAATAGGTGAGGATTCATACAACGAAACGTCATGAACATGCATTAACTGTAATAGATTGCTTAAATACCAAGAGTGCAGTGATGTTAAATCCTCTTGAAGTCTAATAGCCTTTCCAAAGAGAATAAAATTTTGTGAGTTCTGATTTGGCGTCCTCAGTGGCAATCTTGAGTTCTGAACAGATGGTTTTTGTTTTGGAATTTTGTGGAAAATAGATGAATTAAAAACATTTCAAGTATATGCACATAATTCTCTCAACTCTCTTTTTCTATGCTGCTATGTATTTTGTTAAAATTTTAACAAAAATTTTACAATTTCAAATTTTCACCTGTTCTTTCACAACAACAACAATTTTCCAACACAACTGTGACCAGTATTGAAACTGAGTTCATTCAGAGTTCATTCTGAGTTCATGCTGAGTTCATACTGAGTTCATGCTGAGTTTATGCTGAGTTCCTGTTGAGTTTATGCACAACTCAACCCAAGCACAGAGTTCTGAATTCTACAATAACACCAAATTTCGATCATTTCTGCTGTTGTTGTTTTCGCCAGAAGCCAGAGTTCAGCTCACTGTGGAAACACTATTCATTTAAATTTCTTTCGATTTTTCTATGAGATAATTAATACCATTCAGATATTGCATGGTTGTTATATCTTATAAATACTTATATTTTGTTAAAAAGATAAGTATTTATATTTGTTTGGTAAAAAGAAAGCCATGTCCCTACTCGCAGCCATGTAAGAGACAAAAAAAAGAAAGGTAGTCGGGATAAGTGAACCAATGAATGAATTCAGTTTTCCAAGTAATATTCGAAAGTGAGGGAGACCTAATCGGAAATACACAAACAGTCGATCGACGGGTTTTCAACCATGTTTAATATTCATGAACAACGGTATGCTGAGGACAAAATTTAGTATCACAAACAATAGGAAAAATGCTATCAGAGACACTAAATTAAAAGGACGCAATATCCCGAGGATTAGAGATATGAAATTTCTGAATATTAAGCTTAACATTTAATTTCGCTGCATTATAAGAAATAACTTCATGACAGTTTGTATTTACAGACTACCTAGAAATGAAGACATATCGACTGGGAGCAACAACAGTAAGAACACAAGGTTGATAAGCGATTAGAAGATAGTGGTGGCAATGAAAGGCACAAGGGGTAATGAAGGAGTAGGCTTAGGAACTGCTATTTTTCCGATACTAATTTTACATGATTGGTAAATATAGATCAGAAACAATTCCGATTCCGACAAATGTACTTCTCATAATAAAAAGAAAGAATCGTGCTCCCATCTTCAACTCTCTAGGTCAAGCCTCTGTACCCATTATCATCATCATTATTCCCATACTATTTTCGCTGAAGCAATGTCCGCTTCCCACATTATTTAGCTGATGCAATATCCAAAAACTTTGCTCACTTTCTGTCACGTACACCAAGAAGATCAAACCATCGAACATTTTGAAGTTCGATTACGTAAGCCAACATTAGCAAGACGTCGAACAGCAGTAGTTTGAAGTGATAGTGCTAGTTCTAATTCAAATTCAAAAAGAAGGATATCTCGCTGTAATACTCCAAGATAAAACAATATGTAAAGCGCATAGCGCAGCTGTAAACATTTAAACCCAATAAAAATTACTTATATTTTTTTTTTTATTAACAATAATCAAATTCTTTGCTTAATTCATATATTTTATTTTAACAACTAACTGTCAACTTAAGAGTAGTAAAGTAACAACAATAATATTTGTGTTTTTTTTTTTTTTTTTTTACAAAAATTGCAGCATTAAAATTTATTTTGATATATTTTTGGTTAATAATATTCAGTATCTAGAAACACGTCCCAAATCGACTGCAACGTGGTGTCAAAATTTCCGAGCAATCGTTAAAATAGTTTTCGAATGCTGAGGTCATGAATATACGAACATTTACATTTTTATTTATATAATGGGAACGCAAATTAAAAATGCGGGTAGCATATGAATTCCGTTGCGAAAAAACTCGGCCGGTTTGAACTAGATCCAGTCATCGACCCATTGGCTTCCTCGTAAGAACGGAAGTGCTGGTTAGCCAGGCCATGCGTCATCGATCTGAAGTGGTAGTAATCAGATGGAGCAATGTCTGGGCTATACGGCGGGTGGGGTAGGACTTCCCATTTAAGCGTTTCCAAGTAATTTTTTGCGGTCTGTGCAACATGTGGCCGAGCATTGTCATGTTGCAAAATAACTTTGTCGTGTCTCTCAGCGTATTGTGCCGTTTTTCTAGCAATGCTCGGCTCAAACGCATCAATTGTCGTCGGTAGACCTCTCCCGTGATCGTTTTATTCGGTTGCTGCATCTCATAGTACAACACACCCAGCTGGTCCCACCATATACAGAGCATGAGCTTGGCACCATGAATATTTGGCTTGGCCGTCCATGATGAGGCATGGCCGGGGTAACCGCATAATTTTTTTCACTTGGGATTGTCGTAATGGATCCACTTTTCATCGCCACTAACAACACGATACAAAAAACCCTTTCTTTTTTGTCGCTGAAGCAGTTGTTCGTATGTGAAAAAACTTTTTTCAACGTCTCACGGGTTCAATTCATATGGGACCCAATTTCCTTGCTTTTGGATCATTCCCAATTGTTGTAAGCGATGGGAAATGGCTTGGCATGTTACTCCCAATGATTTGGCAAGCTCTTCTTGCGTTTGATATGAGTCTTCATCGAGTAATGCCTCCAATTCGACATCTTCAAACTTTTTCGGTTGACCAGGCCGGTTCTTGTCTTCCACGTCAATATCACCACTTCTAAAGCGCACAAACCATCTCTCGCACTGTCAAATCGACAGAGCATACTCCGCATATGCTTCGGAGAGCAATCGATGGGCTGCAGCTGCACTTTTCTTCAAATTTAAGAAGTAAACGAGAACTTCTCGCAAATGTTGTTTTGTTGGTACGAAAAAAATATGTTGTTTACACTTCAAATGCAAATGTTACATACTGCAAATTGAAGCTGTCAAATATATTTTTCAAATGGAGTATGGAGCAACCTTGTCAGATGCATATAGCATGATTAGCGCCATCTCTTGTAAATCCCTCATTATTAATTAACGTACCCAATAGATAGATAGATAGATAGATAGATAAATGATAAATAAATAAATTTACATAAATTTTAACAAATTGCGTTTGAAATAACTGAGTGGGTGTATAGATATCGATTCATTCAATTGCTTATACAAAGATGCAACCAAAATTTTAGGTTGACATCTCCAAAATCGTGGACGTAGCATACCCTTATGAAACCTTTGCCCGTAAAAGCACTTTTTGCTGTAACCAAAAATATATCCATCTTTTTCGTCTTTTTACAATAGAAAAGTACATAAAGAAACAAAAGCATTTAGAATGATCACAAAAAAGAAAAATAAGAATGATTTATAAGAAATAGTAAAAAAAAAAAAAAAAAAAAAAAACAAATGTCAAAATGAATAATTCCAAGCAAAAGAAATTAGAAGCCATAAAAGTTGCATTTCCAAAACAACAAAAATTAAAGAAATTGGTTACAAAATGAACAAATAAATTATTATAAAATATTTATAAAACGACAAATAATAATAAAAACTTGAGCAAAAATAAGACTCTTTTTCTGAGGAATTTTTGCTTGCAGAAGGTAACTTTTTATTAATATAAATTAGTCTCTTTTATACTGATATTTGTACTCATGCAACATGGAACAATTTAGACAACAAAATGATTTTTTTTTATTATTATACTCTTCACGTAATGAATAGAATTATAAGTTTGTAATGAAGTTTGTAATGCAAAAAATGAGGGCGGCATCGTAGACTCCATAAAGTATATATATTTTTGATCAGCGCGACAAGACGAGTTTATCTAGACAAGTCCGTCTGTCCGTATGTATGAGAACTAGTCCCTCAGTTTTTGAGTTAGAGAACTGCAATAGGTACATAGGTTTCTTTTCACCATGCACAATACATTTGGTGTAACGGACCGAATCGGACCACCGGGGGGGGTACCCCCCATACAAACCCCTAGGCCAAATTCATGTTTTTGTTAGCAATTTTTTTTTATTTATGGTTCCATCGAACTGAATTTATGACATTATCAGTTTTTGGTCCATCTCCACGAACCATGTAAATTTCATGATCCTGAGGCTACCAGGAGGGGTACCTCCCATACAAACCCCGATTTAAATTAACGTTCTTATTAGAAAAACTTTTTTGTTTTTTCTGCTATCATCTTGAAATTTAGACACATGATGTTAATATCCATGTAAATAATATCCTGGCTCACATAGCTCCCATACAAAAATCTTTTTCTAGAGGATGGGTGAAGAGTATAATATCTTCGGCATAGTCGAAAATGCACTTCTTTCTGGGTTTTGTGATTAAACTCTTTAATAATGTCACAAAAATTGCATTTGTTTACAATGACATATTTAGAATAGCAAAGTGTACATTTACCGAGATGATAATCTTCTACTGAGAAGGTCATTTGTATGGACCTTCTTCATGTATGGGTGAGGGCCGTCGCTTGATGAGATTGCAGCCTCTTTTGGTGATGGTTGTACTTTGGAAAGATTTTATCAATTACAGTGGACAATCTCAAGCCTCTATGCAAGATGCCGTGCCGTACAAACCAGAATAATCTCTATGTAGCTGGCAATAGTGGTATCCCAAACGGGGGCCACTACATGACTGTAGATATGTTTTTTATTCAATTTCAAATCATCATATTTACTGGTTAGGGAAAACCATTTATAGTTTCATGGTCTTATTAAAATTTTTGGATTTTTCGAGTTGAATAAATTAAAAGAGAAATTATAACTTTAGAGAGTAAAATTAAAATCTTAGATCGACTTAATAATGGAGGAAGAGTAGAGATGTTGCTAGATTTTTTTCAATGAATGAATCTATGATCAGACATTAAAAAAAAAAATTAAGACTCCATTATCTTCTACGATTATGATTACAGTTTCATACGTGAGAGATTTAATAATGAAAAAGTTGGTATGGATAGAAGGCATCATTCAACTCGTATTCCAATTGATACCAACTCAATTAAAATTAAAGCTTTCAAAATTTATGAAAAAGTTATGAATCAGTTACCATCTAATTCTAATAATTTTATCTGAGAAGAAGCTATTTATTTTGTAAGCGTTTGAAAGATTTAAACAAAGACATCCTTTTCTTAGATAAGATAAAATATAAGATTGAAAGGTGAACAAGCTTCTGCAGATTTAGGTGCAGCAAAATGTACGGAAATTATAGTCGTTAGTTTGTACACTTAAGACCTGGTCTTCAATGCTGATGAGTGTGGGTTATAGGTCACAAATCAGCTACTGCTCATAAAGTGGCAAAAAGTAGTATAACAGTTCCTTTCTGCAGAAACGTTTCAGACGACTGTATAATGAAACCATTGGTTATTAATAAATCAAAAACGCCAAGTTTTTTCGCCATATTATTTGTACAATATAATAAAAACGTGTTTCGTATGGTTCGATTGCTGCATCAGTACTTTTAATCTACAAGTAGTACTTTAGAAAATTCCTTCATTAACAGAAAAGCAACAGTTACATCGATACCAGTAAATTGGCTCAAAATGCATTCGATAAACTTGGAAAAGTTGAAAATCTGTAGCACTCAAAAAAATATAAGAAACATATAAATGTAGGCCAGCCGTTATTGAATCCAACATGCAGAACTGTGACAAGAGAAAAGAAGAAAAATATGATGAAGTTTTTATAATTCATCCCTTGTATAAAACACGACTATTATAAAAATTTAAGGACAAATCGACAAGATGGTAGCTCAAATACAGCTAACGACGACATTATATATATCGCTGCTAAATCAATTTAAACAAAGTAACAATATTCGTAGTAAATGTAACAAAACAGTTATTATTCATTTTTGCAAAAATCTTTAATAGAATAATAAAAGAACTGGATTTGAATTAATCAATTTCTTTCACTTGCCAGATCGATTAACTCCCTTAGTCACATAAAAATTGTAGTAAAAATAATGATAGCAAATATACGCACTCAACGCAGATCAAATTGAATTGAATTGTTTGGGACTGGTTGACATTACGGAGACCAATGCATAATAAAGCCCATTTGTTCAATGTCAAAACCTGTTAGTAAGACTTAAGATCATTTTGCTAAGCCAACCCAAAACATTAGCTGACCCACGTCGAGTGTTAACTCTACCCGCATGGATAACAAACAAACAACCACCATGATACTCCCATAAAGGGTTCCTCTCCGTTGGCCAGTTCCATGGGCTCGTGACCATTCTTGCTACCAGGAAAAGCCATTGATCAAACTTCGTACCCGAAAGTACTACCACTTTCCATTTCATAGAAAATGTTCTGAATTAAAAATGATAAGTGAAAATTAATCTACCTTTTGTTATGAGAATTTTAAGCACAAAGGACTTGAATAAAACTCATAAATTCTTGGGAATGAAGAAGTGGATGAACTCCATAGAAAAAATGCGCAAATTAACTCATTGGACCAGAAATATTTTGTTGAACACAAAAGAAATATTAGAGAAACAAAAAACTTTATAACATTAAGCCCTCACTAAACGGTACAAGAAGTACTGGAACTAACTGGGAAAAAGTATTCGCGTACTCTCAGGCTTCTTAACACAATATTGCAGATTTACTTCTGAAGAAATTCTTTGATTATGTAATTGATGAATATCATAATCTCGGAGAAACTGTAATTATTAATGAGGTGAACATATATATATGTGGAATATAGATCTGATTAGCTTTATGCAATATTTCTATTCCTGAAAAATATAGATTTTGAATAGAGATTTTTAGACAGACAATCGAATAAACCGTTGTAATTAGTTCACACATCAGAAAACACTCTTAAGTCTCTAATGTTATTAATCGGCTGATTAACAAATATCCATGACAAAAATTAATTTTTCACTATTTTCTTTACTCCCAAATATTGACATGAATTGCATCAAGATCCTTCAATTATGCAGTCTGGTACAACTACATTACGTTCCTCATAACTAATTTTTCAGGTTTTCAAAAATAGAATAAAATAGTTAAATATCACAAACTTACTGCATAGGAAAACAATTTTTGTCATTTCAATGTTGCAATTCTGGTCACATTTGAGCCCGTGGATTGAAGTCATTCACAGTTTCTTATAAATTAACTATCTGTGCCCCTACGAGTTGCTGTGGCTCAGGCTGATCAAACACTTTTAAAAATATAGAGTGGACAACTCTCTTACCAAATTGTGTCCTTTTTAACATACATATTACACACACATAATGTGATAAACAATTGATGGAGTAAAATTTTAAGATAGTCCAAGAGATGGCACTATATACAGCATTAAAATTTATTTTTCTAAATATTAAGTCAATAATTATTCTACAACATGATCCTAATTAACTGCAACATTTTATGGAAATTTCAGATCAATCGGTAAAGTAGTTTTCCAATTCTCAAGTTATGAATATACGAACATTTATATTTTTATTTACATAGATAATATTTCGTTAGATAAAAGATACATCTGTAATAAGTTAGTCTACATCGTTTATTTGAATTTATAATTTCACAGGAATTTGAAAAAAAAATTATATATTATTTTATCATTTTTCTCAACTTTTTGTTTTATGGAATTAATCGATTTGGCAATTTGTAGAGCTTTACTGACGAGTAGTTGCCATATAAATCTTTGAATATTTGTGAATTTTTCTATGCAATAATGAATTTGTAATGACAAATACTACACTACATACAATAGAATAAAAAAACTATTATACTTAGAGTGAGGAGTATAAAGAGTATTTAACATTCGGTGTGTTGTTATGGCATAGTTTCTTATTAATTACCTTAACTTTTTTCAATTAAAAAAACTTGTGAGTTTCTCATGTTTTTTTTTTTTTTTTGTTTTTGTTTTTATCTTTGATTTTTTGAGTTTGTCATTTAAATATAATTTTTAGTTAAAAAAAAAAAAATAAAACAAACAAAATATAAGTAGATTTTTTTTTGTTTTTGTTTTTGTTTTATTAATATAGAATGTAATTACATAATTAAAAAAATAAATGAAAATAGAAAAAGAAATAAAAGAAATGAGCAATGAAAGTTATAACAAAAATAAAAATGAAAAAATTTGTAATAAATGTTGTTAAGCTTCAGTTATGTTTTCGCAATTAGTTAATTAAGTTTATTTGTGTATGTACTATGTAGGTGTATATATGCATGGTATATACAAATACTATGTGTGTATTGATGTTATTTTTAATTTGTTGGCAATCGAGGAATTTCTCATTCTCCTCGTAAACATCGCCTTATCAAGATGAAAGTGTTTTATTTTGGAAATTCTATGAAGACACATGCTACTAAGTAAGTACAAATACTATGCCTACATAGTGCCACCAACACATGCTTCTACACCATCAATCTTGCCCCTTCCCCTCCTTCAATCACTCCTCTACCGTCTTCACATACCGTACACCATACACACACACCATAAATATTCTTATACTTCGGAAGAACAACTTTGAAGTCAATTATCTCTTAGTGTGGATTTTCTTGCCTGCATTGTTGTTGTTGTTTGACTTTTATCTACTGAATGCCGTTATTGCTACTGTTGTTGTTGTTGTGATTGTTGTTAACACTCTCTAAGCTTCAAAAGATTTGCGTCACATTATTAAACCAACTTAATATACGTATAGATAGACAAAGATACTAAAACATATCATTCATTCATTTTACTTATGTATGTTTTATCCCTTTTACATGCGAGTACTTTGAAATACTAACACATGCGACATTCCAAAATGAGCAATTTGTGATAATATGTTTGTGATATATGGCATTTTCATTGGGATTTTAAAGTGCCAATTAGCAGAAACATTCACTTGGGTCTTATTATTCCCCCTAAGTATATACGAGTACAAAGGATGAACAATATATGTATGTGTGTCAAGAAGTTATTGGCCTAGGCCAATGAATAATAAGATCAGTCGAACAGAAATACAATATAACTAACATATATAGGATTTAAAAAAAAAAAAAAAAAACAACTAAATGATAAGCTTAAAATAAAACCGAGTAAAATGTATGGGAACTCTGCTCCTTATTGGACACTGAAATCAACGAGAAATTATGGAAAAATCAAAGATTTTGCATTAATTATCAAAAAGTGTGCCAAGTTCAAGAAATTTCTGAAATAACATGTCATTTAAATATAGGTAAAGAATACTTAATACAATGTACATATTTGTAGAAATTCATTTCTATATGAAAATGTTTTCTAGAAAATAGGAACCATTATCATCATTGGATTTCTGTAAAGCAATGTTGGGAGATGTTTTAACATACTAACATATATATAGTCCAGATCCAGAAATTCTATTGTACATTATGTATAATTCATTGAACAAACAAAACAGATAATGGGACTTCACACGTTGAAATACAATAACTGTAAAGAAGGCGCAAATACAACCAGAAAGATAATTGCCACAGTTTTTTTTAACATTGAATGTGATTAATTTCATATCGATTAATACCTTCCAGTTATATATTTTACGATTACTGCCGCAAAGACTTAATATCATATTAGACTATTTCAACAATAATTTAAAAGAATTTCAATCGTGTCCATATGTTTAATCATCTCCATGCAGTTTATTGACCAGAAATGTTTAGAAGAACAGACACATTTACCTTTAAAGCAGAGCAACATGGAGCAGGATTTTTTAAGCTTATGTAATTCAGAGGTCAACTCTTAAGCAACATATTTCTCTAAGGAATCAATTACAATCATAAACATTTAACGAGTTAACTATGAAGTAAATGTCAAAATTTTCTCTTAGCCCCATTCAGCATAGAGTATGACTCTATGGACTTGAAAAAATTTGTATTATTGTTGAACTACAATTTTCTTGTCAATGCCAGTAGGCACTTAATATATAAGACATCCCTCGTCTATATTATCTTTATGTTGTATATGGTATGTAAGTGCGTGTCATATACATGTGTCTATCATTCTCATCATTGAAAGTCATAATAAAGATAGTAAAAAATTATTAAATTATTTCTAATAAAAACATAAATAGGAAAATTAATTTATACTCAAGTGAACAGAAGCATTCAATCTCCTATATTGTATATAATAGTATTTCTGTCTTGATCTTGTAGGAATGATGATGAGGATAATACAGTAAGATGATGATGATGGTGGGAAGAATGTCGACGAAGATGATGATGATGATGATGATGATTATTGTGCGTGTCCTTTATTATCCATTGTACAATAGTATGATTCGGGTCACAGTAACAAAGAAATTATTGCCCCGTGCAAAAAAACCGAACCGCGCAATCTGAGCTGGCGACTTTTGCTTGTTTTTTATGGGTCTAAATGTTTACTGTTAAAGGGTTTTACAATATTTATATATATGTATATAATACAATATATATAGTAATTTGATAGAAGTGGGCGGAGTGGTTGAAGAGGATGTTGAACGTGGCAAACATCTCCCATTCAAAGTCATTGCGTTAATTAAATTTAATCGATTCTTGCCATGCTTCATTTGAAGTTCATTGTCCAAAGTTAATTGTGTGTTGCTGCCACTCAAAACCTCTTCGTCCTTCAAATTGGGCGATTTTATCGCCTCTTTATTCTTTATAATCAACAGAAGCATAACAACAACATTTACAGTGTGAAACTGTGACTTCATTTGTCTTTAGTTAATCGAGTATCAAAAACACAAAAAAAATATATCAAAAATCTTACAATTTAATGGTTCTGCGTCAAACTCACTCCACTCATTTTTCATTTACATTCAAGTTGAATGAGTCAGAAAATACTTAGACAAGTGATTCTACAGAGTCTACATATCAAATTTCAACATAAGTATCATATCAATTTATCATACGTATATATCAATTTATGACAAAAAGATAATTTAAATAATTGATATATTGAAGTATTTTTTATTTTGGTATTCAAGTATCATTTTCATATACAAATATGTATTTCGGTGTCTAGAATTAATATTGAGACTTTTTTCTATCACAGTTTTAAGTTAATCTATCTATATAAATAAAAATGTAAATGTTCGTATATTCATGACTTGAGAACTGAAAAACTATTTTACCGATTGCTCTGAAATTTTCACACAACGTTGCAGTCAATTAGGATCATGTTGTATAGTAATTATTAACATAATATTTAGAAAAATAAATTTTAATGCTGTGTATAGTGCCATCTCTTGGATATCTTAAAATTTTACTCAGTTGTTCATCACATTATGTGCGTGTTTTAATTAAAAAGGACACAATTTGGTGAGCGAGTTGTCCACTCTATATTTTTAAAAGTTTTTGACCAGCCTGAGCCACAGCAACTCGTGGGGGTTAATTTATAAGAAACTGAATAACTTCAATCCACGTGCCCAAATGTGACCAGAATTGCAACATTGAAATGACAAAAATTGTTTACCTATGCAGTA
This sequence comes from Amiota albilabris, assembly GCA_037040105.1. Classification (NCBI taxonomy): domain Eukaryota; kingdom Metazoa; phylum Arthropoda; class Insecta; order Diptera; family Drosophilidae; genus Amiota; species Amiota albilabris. The sequence continues at coordinate 27,799 of JBANCV010000004.1, forward strand.
ATTTTGTGATATTTAACTATTTTAATCTATTTTTGAAAACCTGAAAAATTAGTTATGAGGAACGTAATGTAGTTATCTCAGACTGCATAATTGAAGGATCTTGATGCAATTCATGTCAATATTTGGGAGTAAAGAAAATAGTGAAAAATTCATTTTTATCATGGATATTTGTTAATCAGCCGATTAAATAACATTTTATGATGCATTGAAAGAAACATTAGAGACTTAAGAGTGTTTTCTGATGTGTGAACTAATTACAACGGTTTATTCGATTGTCTGTCTAAAAATCTCTATTCAAAATCTATATTTTTCAGGAATAGAAATATTGCATAAAGCTAATCAGATCTATATTCCACATATATATATGTTCACCTCATTAATAATTACAGTTTCTCCGAGATTATGATATTCATCAATTACATAATCAAAGAATTTCTTCAGAATTAAATCTGCAATATTGTGTTAAGAAACCTGAGAGTACGCGAATACTTTTTCCCAGTTAGTCCCAGTACTTCTTGTACCGTTTAGTGAGGGCTTAATGTTATAAAGTTTTTTGTTTCTCTAATATTTCTTTTGTGTTCAACAAAATATATCTGGTCCAATGAGTTCATTTGCGCATTTTTTCTAAGGAGTTCATCCACTTCTTCGTTCCCAAGAATTTATGAGTTTTATTCAAGCCTTCTGTGCTTAAAATTCTTATAACAAAAGGTAGATTAATTTTCATTTATCATTTGTGATACAGAATATCTTCTATGAAATGAAAAGTGGTAATACTTTCGGGTACGAAGTTTGATCAATGGCTTTTCCTGGTAGCAAGAATGGTCACGAGTCCATGGAACTGGCCAACGGAGACGAACCCTTTATCGGAGTATCATGGTGGTTGTTTGTTTGTTACCCATGCGGGGTCAGCTAATGTTTTGGGTTGGTTTAGCAAAATGATCTTAAGTCTTACTAACAGGTTTTGACATTGAACAAATGGGCTTTATTATGCATTGGTCTCCGTAATGTCAACCAGTCCCAAACAATTCAATTCAATTTGATCTGCGTTGAGTGCGTATATTTGCTATCATTACTTTTACTACAATTTTTATGTGACTAAGGGAGTTAATCGATTTGGCAAGTGAAAGAAATTGATTAATTCAAATCCAGTTCATTTATTATTCTATTAAAGATTTTAGCAAAAATGAATAATAACTGTTTTGTTACATTTACTACGAAGATTATTACTTTGTTTAAATTGATTTAGCAGCGATATAAATGATGTTGTCGTTAGCTGTATTTGAGCTAGCATCTTGTCGATTTGTCCTTAAATTTTTATAATAGTCGTGTTTAATACGATGAATGAATTATAACAAGTCCATCATATCTTTCTTCTTTTCTCTTGTCACAGTTCTGCATGTTGGATTCAATAACGGCTGGCCCACATTTATATATTTCTTATATTTTATAGAGTGCTACAGATTTTCAATTTTTCCAAGTTTATCGAATGCATTTTGAGCCAATTTACTGGTATCGATGTAACTGTTGCTTTTCTGTTAATGAAGGAATTTTCTAAAGTACTACTTGTAGATTAAAAGTACTGATGCAGCAATCGAACCATACGATACACGTTTTTATTATATTGTACAAATAATCTGGCGAAAATATATTCTGATTTTTTTTTTTTTTTTTTGCTTGAGATTCGATAATTGTAAATTACTAGAAATTTCATTTCTATTGACTCAGCTCGTAATTCTGTACTTTGAAACAATTTCAACAAACTAAAGCAATTTTTATATCTCTGTTTTGTCCATTACATGAATCTGAAATCTGAATATGTTATTATTTTTAGCACAAGTCTTTATGTAATTATTATTACTAGGAATGAAGAAATTTTTTGAAATCCGCGAGATCTCTCAGTTTCCGGCCAAAGGAACGTGTGACTTATATATTTTTTTTTTTTTTACGGAGCCTTCATGAAAGTCATTATAATGTTCACTGTACATCTCTGGCACAAACAAATAAACAATTTGCCATTATAATCTCGAATTACTTCTTTGCATTGAAAAGCAAAGTAGATAAGAATCAGTCAATTGCGTTGTATAAAAGGATTCAACTAAATTTTTATTACAATTTACATTAGAGAACTAAACAGATTGGCTTCTGAAATAAATTATTTATTATTCAATGGCTAAAAAATCTTGTCATTTAGTAGAGTTAATATTTAGTCAAAAGCCAAGAGACTCTTTTGGCATTAAAATTTTCAAAAATTCAAAAAGTGTAGTTAATCGTTTTGCAAATCATTCATCAAGTGAATCATTCAATTAATGATTTACATCAATGAATATAAACAAATATAATGATGATAATATCTAAACGAACTAATGCCAGATTTTCAAAGATTTGTGCTTATATTGGAAAACTTATCCATTTGTTATATTATGCAAAGGAAACTTTTTAAAAGAATGAAAATTGGATATAGAAATGGAAATTGCTTTAGAAACTAAAATTCTTAAACGTATACTAAATTGCTGTGCTAAATATGATTATTATAATTATTATTATTATTATTATTATTATTATTATTATTATTACAATATTTATTTTAGTTTCTTTTAAAATTTTAATTTAATGTAAGCTTTGAGTGTTTTTGATGCTTCTTGGTTCTTGGTATACTTCTTTGAAATCATCCAAAGGCCGCATAAGGTCTGAAGGTTGCCATTAATAAAGCAAGAGAATATCTTTTAACTATGAATTTGACTAACTATTCATCTAACTAAGTAGTATGTACTATTTCTTATTTAGATTTATTTTCTAACAAACATAGTTTTTGAATTTTTTTTCGGAATTGTGAAAATATTGTAATATTTTTTTGTCTTCAAACATCAAATTGCATAACATAGGTATATGAGATATAGACCTAGTAAGACTCGATTAGGATCCATCATCATAGTAGGTGTAGCATATTACAAGAATAATAAGAATAAGACACTCACTTATTTATAAAAATAATATTTATATGGAAATATGCAAACAAAACGATGGAAAAACCTTTTCATTTTTGAAACAAAAGAAACAAAAAAAAAAAAAATCTATAAATTGTTTTGTTTTGATTTTAATTATTAAAAAATAAAAAAAAAAAAATTTTTTTTTATAATTATTATAATTTGCACTCACCTGTTCCAAGAGACCTTGAAGGCCATTGAAGCGACAATTAAAGAAGAACAAACCTCCACAAAAAACACACACTCACAAATTTTAATTAAAAAAACAAAAAAAAAAAGTTTAATTCGCAAAACCGTTGGTATAAGTATTTAAAAAAAAAAATAAAAACAATTCAGTTGACCGCGTCCTGCCGGTGAATAATTATGAAGAATATCTTCCAGGTGAAACTGCTGAAGTCAACAAACCGCTCAAGTCACGTGACGTGATACAATAAAATCACATAGACAAATTCTTTATGTTCATCAGTTCTATTGTTGTTTATGATAATAGAAAATTTTTGAAATGTTTTTGAATAAATTTCAAATTTAATTTGATTTGGAATTTAAATTAATTTAATTTTATTATTAGAATATTATTTTATTGTTGTGGTTTGTCTTTTGTTTGCATATTAATTTTGGCAAACAGTAGAATTTTATCCATTTCGCACGTGTGAGTAGTTTTTTGTTTTGACTTTACTTGACTTGACTTTATGAATGAATTTATGATAATGAAAGCATATCCCGCTTTCACAATTCGTACGTAGAACGCGTGTCAGGACAAATACGAGAATGAACAGTAATCAAGCGAATAGAACAGAGCTGAACTGTTTGTTAGGACATTCACGTGCGAACTGTCATGAACCGAGTGAACCGAACTGAAAACGATTCAGATTCGGAATGCTGCTTGCTATCCACATATCCTTGCATTGAGCTCAAAACAAAAGGCAACAGCTGAAGAAGCACCCACAACATAACACAACTTGCTATCGCATGGCATGGCCCTCTGATTCGGTTCGGTTCCTTTTGAGCATATCTCGCATGCTGAACTAAGCTTTGAGCTCTTTTTGTTTTCCTTCCTTTACTTTAGCATTATAACATTTTCACCGAACTCAAACGAACGCAACAATTTGTTGTTGAGCCACACGGCGTATAAGCAATGTACACAGTAAAAAACAAAATACTCTTAAATACTTTCTAAGGCAAATGTAAGACAAAAATTACATTAATTTATTATTGAAATATGCTCACTACTTACATTGCAAATATCCGAAAGGAAGGAAAAAAAAAGCCTCATTGCACACATCTTATGTATTGTATCTAAGGGTTAGAAATAATTTTAAATTGTATTCTATGATAATGAGAGTATAGATTGATTGAAATGCTTAAGTCACACCTACATGGGGTTATAATGGACTCTATGCTGTGTATGAGTATATATGGAAATGAACAGATCATATCATATCAGTTCTTCTGTCAGATTATCCATTCAACCTAAAAGTATCAGTTTTTTCTCTACAATTTTGCACACTTGATAGCCCACAAATGAATATATATATATATTGTTTTTTTTTTTTTTTTTTTGAATTATATTTATAAGTTGTTCACTAAACTCGATACTGCAATATAAACGTCTGGACCATAATGTGCACAGAACAAAATTGATCATATCTCAGCAAACTATAAATTCAAAGAAGAAAAAAAAGAACGGTCAACGGAACTCTATCACTAAGCCACTGCTGTCCGTCCGTCCATCAGTCTGTCTGTTGCAGGGCTATGTCTCTTGAACCGTAATAGGTAGACAGTTAAAATTTTCATCTATTATATATTGCCACTATAAGAACAAATAATAAACATAAGCAAGAAATCTGTTTTTATGATGCCCCAAGAAGTTTGAAATACTTTATTATTTTGGCAACCACAACGAGTTCCAAGCAAATCTCAACACTTGAGTCATTTGTGTGTGACCTGAAAATTTATTTCATACGGGGCTGCATTGAGCTACCCATCATATTCATCTTTCATATCCAAATGGGGTATGGTCACTTGAACATACGGCACCCTAAACTTGTGGGTCCGACTCGCATTTGGCTGATTTTTAATATTGTAAAAGTTAATATCTAGCAAAATATATGCTTTCAGAAAGACATATTGAGTTGCATAAATTATTGTGAATAAAATCTTTATGTACTTATTACTTTATGTACAATTATATATGTACATATTACATAGATAACTTCTATATCGAGTCTTCTTTATCTACAAAATTTATATGTTACAAAAAAAAAACATTGATACAGAATACAATTTTCAAATTCTGTATAAATGAATTTAGCCACTTCGATTATCAAGGATTTTTGATTGTTGACTATTGTCAAAAAGATATTTACAATGTAGTTTATGAGTGAAACAAGATTTGAGTGTTTTGCAAGTATCTTGAGCCTTTTTGTTTGTTTTCAAAGTGCAAACGATGTATAAGTTATATGTATACCCTGTAGCATGCATATTTGTGCAGTAAGTCTCACTTAGAAGGAGTGTAATAAGATTCAGCATAACATAATATTATTATATATCATAAGTATGATCAAACAAATTGATTCTAAACCACCTGATCTTAAAAATTATGAGAGCTTGAAAGCTAAGAATTGATATGAATAGATTTGCGATTGAAATTCTTTCCATTTACTTAGATTTTCAAAGTTTATATTCCCTCTATCTGTAGATAAACTCCCAAAAACAGTCTATGTATCTTAAAAACATTTCTTCTTTAAGTAATTACTGAGCAGAAACATTTCGCCGTCTATCTCAAAATCTCTTTCGCTCTGTAAGCTGGCAAATATAATAAGAACCATTATAGGACATCCAATAGTCGGTTTTACCCAGTTATATCGCCCTTACTTGAGTTTTGTATTGTTTTGAGTGTAATTTTTATTTTTTCTCTATTTCGATTACGTTTTGTTGAATAATTAATATTATTCTTTTTGTTCTGTTATTTATTTAAAAATATTTATATATATATATATATGTCATTTAAAAGTAAATAATAAAAAATATAAAATAAGGAAAACTTTTGCAACAAAACATAATTTGATTCTTTTGTTTTTATTGGTTTTCTATGAAAAGGAAAGAAGTAAAACAAAAACCTCCCAAAACATTTATGGAAATTTTTAACTTAAGAAAATGACAAAAATAAAAAAAAAAAATATGGAACTTTCTGTCCTTTCGCTTGTCTGTCCAAGGACATCTGTTTCTTGGAATGGAAAAGAACTAAAAAGTTGAAATTTTAAATTCATTTAAAATCATAAAAATATCATATTTTATGCCTTCAAAAATTACTAAACATTTAAGTCACTCCGATTATTGAATTCCCTTACTAAAAATCTATATATATAATAAAATAGGACGAGAAAACTAGTTTTAGGGCGATGACACCATCTACAACGTTGAACCGATCGCCATGAAATTTGGCACATATATGTATTTTTTCATGGAGAAGGTTTTTATGTTATCCACTTTGTTGTACTAACCACTAGATGGCGCTGCAGAGGACATCTTCTACAACGTTCAACCGCTCGTCATGAAAATCGGTATACATAGGTATTCAAACCAAGAAAATATTCTCACACCATCCATTTTAGTATAGCTAGCCACTAGAAGGCGCTGCAGTATTACCTTCTATACCATTGGACCGATGAAATATTAATACTATTTCTAATAGAAAAAAAGTTTTGTTTGACACGTTTTCATATTAACAACCTTACGTTGAGGGAGTAGCAATGCGCACCGGGCAATACTAGCACAATATAAAAATGAATGATATGATGATTGATATGATTTCTATACAGAGTCAATTTTTCCACATATCTTATCTTCTTGAATCTACGTCGGCAATCAACAATCGCAACATCATTTGAGGAATAGAGAATATTTTCACTTTTTAGGTACAGTTCGAAACTTAATCAGGTTCTGACATTGAAACATTTTCGGGCATTAAATATCTCAATAGATTAGCCACTCATTCATCTTTAGATCTCGTTGATTAACAACAAATGGTTAGAATCAAGCGAACACTTTCTACTGATACTCTCATTATACATATATAGTAGAAAATAAAAGCCACTGTCTCAAATGGAGTCACCCAACAGATCTGCCTTCAACAGCAACTGATTATAAATGGTCCTAGCTTAAGCATAATTATACTAAAGTTTATGAAATTAATTTCAAAAAAAAAAAAAAAAAAAAAAAAACACCCTTCCCACAAGAACCTTCATTTTTCAAACCTTGTCATCTATTTGTATCTCTATTGTATTGTAAAAGGACACAAATGATATTGTAACATCGTATATTCCATCAAACGTAGTATTTATCAAAAATAAAATAATTTGGGACAAATAGAATTATAAAAGCTTTGTGAAACAAAACAAAACAAAATAAAAGAACCGAAAGCAAGAAAGAATTTTATAAAAAGCTTAAAAACTGAAACAAATGTGAAATTGTGATGTTATAAAGTCGTGTCCATTTTAGTTTTATACCAACAAATTGGATACACTCTACATACAAACACACCCATTCATAAGCACACACATGCATACAAATAAATATAGGCTATGTATATATCATAAGTAAGGTAGTTGTAGATGCATAACTAAGTATGGAAAGGCATTTGAGTTGGGCACGCAACAGGCTTGAGACAATTTGAATGCAAATCTCAAAGGATTTATTTTTGCACGCAAAGTGCTCCATTATACTGTATGTGTTACCCAATGCAATTCAGCACTAAATTGGGGAAAATCCAATTTTTTTTTTTATGGAAAATATCATATGGAAAATATCAAAATTGGCTTAAATGCAAAACAAAAAAAAGAAAAATACTAAATAAATAAAAAATATTGTATTGTATTTGAAAACAAGAGCCCCATCAACATTCCCAGTCTAAAGATGATCATATACTAAATACAGGGGCGTAGTATTCTATTTCATTTTCGAGGGTCTTCCCATATATTATTAACCAATTTCATATCCTAAACAAAATTGTATCGTCTGCGCAACTGCATAAAAATCACTCAAAAAGTAAAGAACTTTTGAATTTGAGTGAGCCCAAATTGAGTGATTGAGCGAGTGAGTTTCTTGGGATGCTGTTGTCTATTATTGTTACGGTTACCATTGATTTGAAGGCGGTTATGGCAGAGTGACAGTAATGGCAATGTAGCAATGGCATTGGCAGTCAACAGTCACAACTGTTAGCCAAGTTATAAGTGATGCTGCTGCTACTGCTACTGCTACTTGGACTTGGCACATTACCAAAGGCAAACACACTTTGTCTCACTTCACTTCACTGCACGCCATTTCACTCAAATTAAGGATAATAGTCTAGTCTTTTTTTTTATTGTTATACCTTTAGTACAAGTAATGTGCATAGGTATTATGACTGTATTATGATGTTTGCAATGATTGCCAACCCGTTGCACTTGTTTATAATAAATTCATGAGCATCTTGAGATGAAAGTAATGTTTCCATTCAAACTAACCACTCAGTTGAGCTGTTCAATTAAACTTACCCAATTACAAGTAGAGATACCATAGACCCCATAGCTATCGAACTAACACAGAAACATTAGCATACATCATTTTTAAACAAATTAATCACTCAGTTGAGTTATTGAGCTCATTGTCAGATATACTGTTAATTATAGAATTCAGTTAGAATTACCAGATTACCAGGAAGTTATAGACCTCTAAGCATAGAACTAAACGTTTTTATAAACAAATCACTTTGTCAATAAGACTAAAGAACCTGGAAATAAGACCAAAAAACTTGTCTCTATGCAAATTCATCTTTACAAAATAATATCAGATGAGAATCAAACATGGATCGATCATAAAAATATATGTCTTTCTTTACATTTCTTCACATCGATCCTAGGGGATACCAAACATCAGTGACTGTACTTGATTAAAATTTCTATTTTTTGCTTGAAAAGTATTTAATATTCGATGGGACCGAAATCACTGTGGGTATGGGTCTTGTTTATTTTTTCTTTCTTTCATTTAGCAGCATTCAATATTATTATGGCAAATGCAAACGCATCGTTATGGTTAGGGACTCTTTAGTTAGCATCATCAAAAAATAAGAGAAACAATAGAAAAGTTTACAAACAAAAGAAAAGGAAACAACAGTGGAACATTTCCAATGATTTAATTTAATTTAAAAGTCAGGAAAAGGATATTGTAAAAAAATGAATTCAAGAAAAAACACAAGAACAAATTCAATACACCACTCACCATACACCCATACACCCATACACCCATACCAAATAACAATAATTAAAAAAAAAAGTTAAGAAACATTTAGTTAGTTACAAGTACATACTTCGTGTTCGTAGTATTTCTGTATGTAGAAACTCAAATTTCAATAATCAGCAGGAAGGTAAAAGTTCTAACGATTCAATACTTTCGATATACTCGTACACAAGTAAAATACGTACATATGTAAGTGAAAATGTTTGTTTGGTACGAGTATTTCTTTCTATAAACTATGAGTTCAATTCTTATTTTGCATGGGAACTTTTTGATTTCTCAATGAACAGAGAATAATGACTGACTAACTGACTGAAGTTTAATGTTACAGAACTAATAAGGACAGTCAGCACTTTTCAACAGAAATCCACATTTTTATTAGTCCTTTTTTTTATCATTTTTATACTCTTCTTGTAGTGAATAGTATTATAAGTTTGTCATGAAGTTTGTAATGCACAGAAGGAGACATTGTAGATCCCATCAGCGCGACGAGACAATTTAGCCATGTCCGTCTGTCCGTCTGTCTACTTATCTGTATGTAGTAGCTCAGTTTTTGAGCTAGAGAGCTGAAATTTTGTTCGAGTCTTTCCTTTCACCATACGCAGCACATTTGTCGGAATCATTCAAATCGGACCACTAGTAGGGGTACTTCCCATATAAACCCCTTACTCAAATTGATATCTTTATTGGAAAAACTTTTTTGTTTTTTGTGCTATCATCTTGAAATTTGGACACAATAAATTTCTGATCCATAGTCATCAACCATGTACAACATCCCAGGATTACTGGAGAGTATTACATGTTCGACATAGTCGAAGATACCCTTTTTTTTTTGGTCTATTATTGTTTCTCTCAATCTCGCAAATATTTTAAACTATCAATAAGTGATCAGATCTTATATACTAAAAACAAAAAATTCTATTTTATAGCCAATGCCCAGAAACGGTTGATTATGCGAATTCTTGCTTATATATTTTTTCCTCAGCCGTACCACTTCTTCAACCACTACATTTAGGTTTCTGTGGATATTATTTTTCAACGTTTGTGGACATAACAGTTCCCCACATCTCTATCCCATATATCCGAATTGATTTTAACATGGCTTTATACAAAAGCAATTTGTACACTCATTGATCATTTTTTTATCAATATCGTAGCGCCACGTGAGTCTTCGGTCCAAGATATTTGACTTCATTGTGCTGAGGTAAGCGCAATTGGATCTGTTAACTCATATTCTCCAAGTTTTAAGCCTTTCTACAATTAAAAAACAAAAAATTGAGTATACATATATTAATGTTTGTTTTTGGAAACGGCTCACGGAAAGAGTGCAGTAGACGGAATTGGAGCTGTTGCGAAAAGAAAGATTCGAAGTAGCTCACATAACTAAGATTCCAATTCATTAATAAGCTATAGAAATTGATATACGTATACTCAATTTTTTGTTGATGATTAAAGCTCTTAAATCTTATAATGAATAACGTCCAAGAAAACCCAATAAACCAGCCGAACTGCCTTCTTCTTAACGCCCAATAAGTTTACTGTCATCAGTTAGCAAGATTCTTGAGTAAATTGTCAAAAACATATTAACCAAGTTTATTGAAGAAAACGATATTCCTCCGCTCAGCAGTTCGGCTTCCGTCGAGAGCACAGTACTTTAAACCCTTTACTAAGAAATTAAAAAATTGTCATATCTAATTATGCAGACTCCAAGTCTACTGGTATGGTTCTTTTGGATATTAAAGAATAACATTCGATTCCTTTTCGCAGTATACAAAATGAACCTCTTACTCTTTCTGCTGGAACTTATCCAAATAGTTAAGAGCTTTCTTAAAGACAGTTTCTTTAGAGTTCACATTGGTTATGCAAATTCCCAGGCTGTAGGTATTGAAACTGGTTGGCCCCATGGGTCATGTACGTCGCCTATACTCTACAACATATAGACATCAGATCTTCCATCCATATGTCGTTGTACTACATCAATCTTTGAGGATGATACCGATCAGGAACTCAATCTGCTGATATAGTAGACTCGCTACAAGTAGTTTTTGAAAAGCTATTTGACTACGTACAACATTCAATTAAATCTTATGGACATGAAGTGGGAAAGTCATTTTAAATATCTAGATAAAAAACTATTATTTATGGATAAAATAAAATGATGACATAAGATTCATTTGTAAACATATATTCATTCATTAATAAATATAATAATATTAAGAAATGTTATTAAAAAAATAATATAATTTTTTTTTTGTTAAAATAAATACAATTGACAAATGTCAACTTCTGCACATATGCCAAAAACATCATTTTAATTTTCCTGTTGTAACTTTTAAAAGCAATTTCATAAAGACTGTTGAACATTTAAAAAAAAAACTGGACTGAACTTTCGTCTCTAAATTTCTACTTAAACTACATTGTATTTATTTAAGAAAACACCTAGAATCTAGACTTAACATGATGAAGTTTTAAATTCACCTCATTCATATCATCTGTACCCTAATGCTCTCCAAAATTGATTATGGTCTTCCCACATTTGGTTGGTGAGCGCAATTCCACCTGAGAAAGACACTACCCTCATATCACACAGATGTACGACGTTCGATTAATGCTTTCCCCACTTCCTTCACTTGGCTGCCCAGTATCACGGAAAGAATTAAAGGAACTACTCTGCAATTATTCGAAAACTTTATGCAACATCAAACCGTTTGCTAGCAAAAGATTTCGCCTGCATTTTTAAGCAAAAACGACATTATAAATATGCTTCTACCACCAGGGTCAGTGTCATATATTGCAAGCAACTAGAAATGCCTCTTCCACATAATTATCCCCTTGCGAACCTTGGGTCGAAGTCAGCCAAATGTCATCACCTGTCTTCACAGTTCAGAACATAAGAACACAACCTTCAGCTCCGAATATATGTGAAGATTCCTATGCGAAAAAGAGAAACTGATAAACAAAAACTGGTTTTACACTGATGGAACAAAAACAAATTACTCAGGTTTTTACTGTGGTAGACAACACGAAGAAAATAATTGCTGGAGGCTCACTGCCATTATACAACTCCATCTGCACTGCAGAGTCCTTTGTCATTCTAAAGACCTGTCAATTTGCTGTCCACATTAACGGGAACTTTGTAATCTGCTCGGATAGCCTTTCCATCCTGTTAGCCATATAAAACCATAATTACAATGTCTCAACGTTTTGAGAAATCCAGATTATCTGCTCTCGACTTCACAACAAAATTACCATATTCTGGGTCAAGAAATACACGGAAAGGAAAACACGGAAAGGAACGTTCTGATATGCCTGCACGTTCTGATATGCAACGCCCCGTTCCACTACTTTACACCAGCCAACTCAAAGGATTTAAAGAACCTTGTCACATGTCACCTTCGATCTAAGAAGTAAGTTATCAAAAAACAAGTAAACAAAAGTTGGATCAAGTATCAAAATTTATCATTTCTGTACAAAAGAAAATTCTATAAAATAAATTTATTTTGAGTGCCATAAAAAATTTCAACACATATATATTTTTCAGCTTCCCATATAATGATGACTCATCTATAACAAAATGATTCACCAGATCCAAAATACTTCATTATTGGTTAATAGATTATTTATTGCTTGTCAATTGCAAATTTTTAAATAATAACAGTCAAATTGATTATTGCCAGATGGTTAAATTCAAATACTCAGGCAACACTTGTCATGAGCAGCTTCTACACGTTAAGTATTTTCTATATTAAAGTGTCACATCTATTTTCTTTTAATATTCTATCTCACTTAGAATGAACTTTCACTTTTCATTAAAATTTATAATAAGTATTTGTTTTTCTGTCTTACAAAATTTCAAATATATAAATAAAAAAAATTCTATATAGAAGAAAAAAATAAAAAAGATCTAAAAATGAAAATTTTACCATTCATACATACAAAACATAACGTGTAAGCGCTGTAAGCAAATATTTGTTGCACTGACGAGTTAATAACAAACGAATACAAGAACAAACATATCCGGGACCACAGAATAAAATTGAATAATACAGATTCGCACAAATTAGGAAGAAATAGTGAAAAATGCCTATCGATAGTCGTGAGCTTATGGAAGCAATATCCATTATTGCAGACGAACGGAATGTGCGCGTCGCTGTCAAGCAATCGGGCAAAGGCGCCATGGTTTGTGCTGCGTGTTCATTTGCTGGTGGCTTGCTACTTGGTCCAGTTGGATTAGCTGTTGGTGGAGCTGCTGGTGGTGTGATGGCATATAAAATGACCAGCGGTGAGTTGGTGATAAGCTTCCCTTTCTTATCTCTCTCTTAAGTATTAATAATACTGCGCATATCATATGAAATTATATACACGCACTTGGAGTCATATAACAATTTTGTTGTGAAATCTTGATTTGTTATCGGACGCCATAAAATTTTGATTTTGAGGACCAACAAATTGATATGATTCAACGAACTCGCCTTTAGGGAATGACTTGTGTGATTGTAGTCAATGGGTATGGAAGAAAGGAAGGGATTCACTTCGAATTCTCTCAGCTTCTAACTAAGCCAAAGGAGGTCTATGCGATGGTTGAGACGAACACAGATAAAATGGATTTCTTGTACGAGCTCAAGAGCTTAGCTGGATTAAAGTGTTAATCAAGTTTATGCACATGCTTAGTTATGTTTCCACTGAAAGGAATCTTGTTTCACTGGCATTACTTGCAAGTCCTTGTGGATATCTTCATGGCTGATATAAGTACCATGGACCACATGTGATTTGCTGTAGGGATCTTAAATTGAGTTTTGGGTTTAACTTGAATGTTATTCACGCTTGCATTGCTTCACAATTCGGATCCATATATTGTCATAGTTAGAACACGCTTCTTTTACTTTCACTAAAACACCAGTCCAATTTTTTGATCTCTGAGAAACCATGGAGGTACGCATGTAATTGTTCTAAGGATATAAGATTGAACTCTTTGTAAAACATCAATCGGAATTATATGTCCAAAATCGTTTTAAAAACAGAGTTATACATACATTAGTAATATCATGTGCTCAAGGTTCGGACCAGATTTGGAATTGATTATTGAGATTTGTGCTTCCAGTTCCATATGTATTTTTTAGCTTCATTACGTTTCCGCCGCGTGAGACAATGAAATGCCAAGATAAGTTATATACTGAAGTTTGAGCAACGTTACTGGAGAGCATTTCCACTTTTATTCATCAGTAAGCTAGATACCTAGCCAACCATTTATCAGATTTTAAGATGATTGTCTGTTGAGGTCTGTTGGATCTTTAATTGGGCAACTGGAGCTGCTGATTGTAGCAATCATGTAAGCCATGTGATACGTCTGTTAAGGGAAACACCAAATAATTGTTACATCGTGGGTGAATAAGGAATTGTAACATCATTTAAAATGAAGAGAGTATAAGTTCTACGGTGGTTCAGTGTAAATGGGACGTGCTTATTGATTTCTATCCACCAATTAAATAACCACTATAGAATGATTTGAAAATAATTCTACAGGTATTTTGCAGCTTTAACTGGGCGACGTAAACAGGTGATTATACGTATCAGGGTTACTAGCAAAAATTGATCTGACATTTAAAGAACTTGTTGGTGGGTTATCAGTTGTATACAAAACGTATAGAATTGGCCTCAATCCCCATTGCCTTGGGCGAATATAAGTAATTTTGTGATTTATTACTTTTTTTATTATATGCAAAATGCAGTTGCTTAAGGTGCTAAATATACATATTCTACTTTCTTTCTTTTCAGGTTCATTTCGACCTCTTGCCGAGGTAATCCTCAACGATCTCACTGATAGGCAACGCGAACAACTTGTACAGCATGTGACCAAAGCCATCCAAGATTTTCAGCCAAGTGATTTAACCGTATTGCTGCCATTGCTAATGAGCAATGTATCTTTGCAACAGGCAGTGCTTAATACAGTGGTTTCGTTTGTCTCCAATGAGCTGCGATTGCAGATTGTCGATTGACATAAGGAGAATGAGGCAATACAAAATAGTAATGTCCTTAGTTGTTTGCATTATTACCTATCCCATGATCCCATGATGATAATGATAATGAACTTATGTTTAATTGCCATAGCTTTAAAAAGCCTTTCCTCCTTAGCGTGTCTTTCAAGAATATAAAATTCATTTATTATTTAAATATTTTTTTTTCTTTTATCTTATTTGTTGAAGCTGTGTATTCATTTATATGATTGATTGATTGATTGTATATATTAGATGAAGGTAAATGTTTAATTTTTTAAATTAATAAACTATAATATAATAAGGAACTTCTTATTCATTTCTTTACAAAAAAAAAAAAAAAAAAAAAAAAAAACAACAAAAAAACTAACCCTTTCTCCTTTCCTAAAAAAAAAAAAACCAAAACTTTTTTTGAGTTCATCACTTTGTTGATCGGCCAGACACAGACACATTATTGTAGTTTCTGTGTTGTGTTGTATTGATACTATGAAAAGTTATTTTATAAAAATACACTATAAATTTATTTGATTATTCCCAGTCAACGTTCACCTGATCCCAATCTTCAACAAATGGTTGATCTATTGAGTCAATTAATAGGCCACAGAATGCACAATCGGCGGCAAGTATTTGTTCGATTTGGATTTTAACTTCGGCACGTTTATGGTGATGCTCTAGAGGTTGCTCGTTCATGGCAACGGCCTGTGTCATAAGTGTTTCTAACTGCTGTTTGAGCATAGTCAAACGGCGACTGCGATCGCTACTCAGAGTTGGCACAACATGCTTTTCCAGACATTCTGTATGAAACTTGTGACCACAAACAAAAGCAAAGAACGGTTTAACAAGCAGAAAAGTCTCACAGATGGCACATAACTCATGAGCCTCAATGCGAACACTACGAACACGTAAATTCTGAAGATCTTCGCGTATGCGTATTGCTTGCTTTGAGCATTCCTCCATATCATGTTGAAGTTCATGAATTTTAAGATTATAGTCCTTTGGAAATAAGATATTGAAACCATTAGTTAATTAAAAGTTGATCAGTTGTAAGAGGCATTCACTTGATTTCTTACCTTTAATGCTTGACATATTGGTTCCTTGAAATTGTCGATTTTTTCGAAATCTGCAAAAAACGGCAGGAGATCCTCAATGCGCAACAAATCACATTCCTTAAGCAAATTTAAAGCTTTTTTAACATCATTACTACCTTGGATCTCATGATGTGCTAAAAATGATTAGTTCAAATTCAAATTAACATTATTTATTATAACATGTACATGCATATATACATATATATGCATCAGCCAAATCCGCTTAACAGCAACTAAGCGAACATATTTGTCAAATTTGAATAATAAAAGTCGCTCACTATCCCTTTGAACACTGTGTACCTTCTCCTGCACATTTTTAAACGGATTCCATCTTGAATATTTGATATCATATTTCTCTTTCTCAAAGCAGTTTGAAAATGTTTAACGATGTTGTGTGAATCTTAATGAAAACCAGAATGAATGTTATCTTCAGCCATGACGACGATGTGATACTCTTTACGCATCCTCAAGAAAACGTTTTTGCCTACGCTCCTGTGATTGAGCACACAGAAATAATACAATATTACATTGAGACAGCAATATTTGTATGGAAGCTATGCGATCCACTAATCCTAGGATCTCATAATTAATATGATTGATGAACATAGGTCAGACACTTATAGTTTCCAAATTTCAGTTCGATAACATAAAAAAAAAATTCTAATAAGACCAAGTGGTGCGATTCGACTGCTACCGACAAATGTGCAGCGTAAGTGAAAAAGAAAACTTCGACTCTTTAGCTCAAAAATGAGCGACTAGTTTGCATACATACAGATGAACAGGCGGACATTGCTAGATCAACTCATCTCTTCAAGCTGATCAAGAATATATAAACTTTATGGAATCTCCGGTGTTATAAACTTTATGACTAATACTGTTCACTGAGTGAAGAATATAGTGTGACACTCCTTGTAAAAATTGCATGATTTTTTTTAAAGCATAAAGCTATTTCCGTTTTATGATATCATGGCGATACTTCGTCTTAAATAAATGACATGCAGAATTGTCCACGAATAGTATGATAAGTATGTATATCGATTATTCTTTCCCAAAACCCTCATTATCATAGCTTAACAATTACCCCGTTTATATGATGATTCTCATCAAATTTAACAAAAATTGAACAACCGACTCATGAATAGAATTTAATATTGCTTTAAATGCAGCAAGTGTATTATCTCTAGCGGTCTCAGAGCACCGATTTAAGACAAGCAGGTAATTTATAACATGTTATATGTAGTTTTAGGCTAAATACTCATATGGTATAGCTCTAACGATATTAAAATTGTATCTAGTGTAAAGATTTTCTAGATGCAACACTGAGCAATGTTTGTTAAAATGCCAGAAATTGGCGATGTTAGCCATGAGAGCAATATATTCCAACTTAAAAGAAGTCAATAGCAACTAGTAGTGCTTTGCCCCGAGAACAACGTTCTACTAATCAGTAAAACAAAAAATACCCGATCACATCACCAATAGCAAGATAATAAAATCGGCAAGTAGAGTTAGTAAGATACGTCAAAGAGTAGTTCTCGAAGCGTCGGACATTGTCAATATTCAGTATGCAAATAATATAGCCACACAAGTCTGATCAGAAAGTTATTTTAATGTCCTTAGTATAAATAGGATACTGCATTGCCACTGTTATTCAAACGCCGACAAACAGTTTATTAGAACCACAATACGGCACAAATATTATACATTATGGAACTGGAATTTTCTCAACTTCTATATTCAACTGTGCTGGCAAAAAGACTCTCAAACGAAATACAATATGAAGGGTAATTGCAATTGTTACCAAGTGGATTTGATTGTACATGATATGAATGTACATTTATGATATTAATACTCTACTCACCAATGCGTAGCCAAAGCTTACGGCGCATTTCTTCATCGGGCGGTTTCGATGCTGTGCTCTTTGCCAGCTGCACATCAAAAGTGAGCGCCAATTCCACTGCCGACGACCACTTGTGCAATAAGCACTGAACAAATACAGAAGCAGCATTCACACCAAAATCCATGCACACTTTCAGCGCATGATTAATATCATAGTGCACCAGAGTTTCATCGCGTCCCTGATTCTCCAAATAGCTAATTAATAGATTTGGTTTGTGCTCGGCATACAAACGCAGTAGATAGTTGTGAATGGCCTCGTTCGTGGTACCCATGTTATAAATGGCATACTCCAGGTAACGTATAACTTCCTCAATATGCTTAGGATTTTCCGAGCTAACAATCAATGTCGGCACTAATTTCTCGATCTGTAGCTTATGACCCTGAGACATCAGAACTTCTACAGTCTCATGTGGCAGTTGTTCGATAAGAGTTGGTGCATATTTATAGAAGAGTTCAGCCTGTTTTTGTTTGCGCAACGTTTGCAAGGCTTCACTATAATTTTCGGCATTCAGTTGTTGATTGATCACTTCTTCGTAGTCACCATTAGCAATGGCAAACTGTGCCAAGTTATGGGGATCTGCATGCTGTGTGATTAGCTGTTGCACTAAAATGCGATGCTCTTGGGTGCAATGCGCCACCATAGGAAGACGCATAAACTCATCATATTCATTTTGCCATTGAGCTCGCCATTTGGTGTCACGCTCTGGAAGATTAATCTGGGTTATGTAAAGGTCAATTAGCCATAGCACCAGACTCTTAATGCGAAGCTCATTTTCTTTACTCTCTTTCAGTTGACCGAGACGTTTCTGAACATAGGTAATGATTGGCCTTTTATCCTCCAGTGGCATAAACTGCAAGCAGACTTCCTCAAAAGTCTTTTGAGTATCTGCATAAATATTGGCTGCATCTAAATACTCCCCTTGTGTAAATGCCGCTTCTGCGCGTTGTTTTAGAACAAGATCTAGGTGTTCAGGTTTTTCGGATGCATGTACCTCGGCTAGATCATAAAGCCCTTTGTCAAGATATATGCGCCAGACATTACGACTCTCATTGTCAATTTTATAATCAAAAATAGCCTTGTCAGTATAAACATAAATAGCACCGGTAAAAGGATCACGCAAGATATTAAGGAGTTTGCCCATTTGCTCATGAAAGTGCTCCTCGTAAACCATCTCCTGATTAAGTAAACTGATTCCTGAGATATGATCTGCGTACATTAAAAGCGCATGGTATTCTGTAAGCACTAATGCCTTGGGTACATTCATTCGGCGCTCTTCGTACGACAGATGTTTGCGCTGCTCAAAGTCCAGGCTTATAAGAGTATCACCATGCAGAATTGCAGTATTGCTGCTAGTAACATCATCAGAAACCTAATGAGATGGGTCGGATAAAGAAATTTATATTGGAAATATTTGCTATGTTGTATAATGTTTATAATAAGATTGTTTGGTAATGGCTTTCCGGTTTTTATATGATTTCTAATGATTTCTATGTAACTTCATTGTGCCCAAAAAACTATGACAAGCAGTTCTCACAATCCAGAGGATAATCCATTGGAGCAATATCTAAACAATAAAGCGGTTGCAGAAACAAAACATCATGTATGGTCCGAATGGAACGCTGAGAATTCTCTTCATATCAACTTATTCTAACCGTTAAATTGTTAGCGACACACCGCTCAGAATGAAGTGCAGTTCATAGCGGACAAAATTACACAAAAACAAAACCTTTTGAGGGCTTGGCTACCGTTTTTATCCCCATCCACTAATGACATCCATAATCTGTCCAATGTGATACACAGTATTGTCAATTGTTTGCCCCATTTCAAAAAGCTTAATATCCCCTTTTAACGGAAAAGCAGCAAGTCAAATTACCAAATAAACTTTTTTATGACATAATAAAGCTTACATCACCCACTCGTATGCCGGCTCCACAAAGCCATGCCCATTTCATAGGATATTTCATATTTGGCGGCGCATAGAATTGAAGCAAGGAGTAGTTCAAATCGGTTTTTCTTTCCTCGGTGATAGGCTCTCGACTACCGGTTACATAAGATGCAAAGATAGACTGCAGTGACTTGTCATCTGACTTAAGAGTATCCTGGAATGTATATACACAATCGGGAGTGGTTGCTATAATAACATGTTTGTGAGAGTTGGGCAAGCGCAACAGTTCCAGGCCAGTTATTGGATATTTTGTGCGTCCCAGTCCCAAGTCATAGAGTTGTTTGCGGTACGATGGTTTATCGACATCTTGCAACAATTCTGTTTCGAAAATGAGACCACGACTTGTTCCCAGCAAAATGGATCCCGTCGATGACTCTGTGCCCGATGCACTATTAAAGGCAACTGCAGTAATTTCATGATCCTTAAACTTTTCAATTCGTCGCACTTTTGGCCCATTGCCGTGTATATACAAAAAATCGGCAGACAGACCCGTTGCTTTAGGCACTAATGATATAAGCAAATGATGACCAGTCGGATCGAGAAAAAGTTTTGTGATCTTATAACCAGCCAAGTACTTTTCCAATGCGATTTCTAATAAAATTTATCATCAATGCAAAACAAGTTTAATATGTCCAATGATAGAATACTCACCACCCGGTGGAATGGCACGTGGCAAAAAGAAACGGAACAACATGGTTTTATGATCTGGTATAGCCAGCAGACAAACCAACCAGTTCTTCGAAACAGTCAAATGGGTAATTTTCCCATTGTAGGCGCTAGGAAAACGCAATACCATCTTTCGTTTACTAAAAATGGGCGTATCACTTTCATTTTCATCAAATGGATTACCGCCAGCAACTGCGAAATTCGAACCTCCTACACTTCCTACACCACCACCACCACCACCAACACCACTGCCCGCACTCAATGCACCCACAATACCATTGGAAGATCCAATTGACGGTAGAAATTTCGGCTTTGTTTGTGTCATTTTTAATACATTTTACGCGCTCACTTCTCTTCCACTTAAATTTTATATTCTTATCTGTTTTTCACTTCACTTCGCTTTGCTGCTTAATTTGTACTCATAAATTTTTGATGCATCTCCTTCCTCATCTCACTGTTTTCTTTCCTCCAACTTCGTTCCGCGTTTGTTGACGATATTTTGGATGATATTACAATAAAGTGAAATAGTGATGGACCAAGTAACGATTGCAATCAATACTATCGATACTTTCGATACTTGAGCTGTTTATCATCTCTAGTTTACATTCAAGATAAATCCGTTAAATGAACTACTGCATACATTCATAATATTCTATAGATTATATCTTATATTATATATCAGCTAATTTAAACTATTTTTTGATCAATTCTTTATATTTTTTTACCATAAATAACAACTAAATACTAAATACAGTCCCGAAGGAGAGAATCAGCGAATTCTTGAGTTTTGATTGACATGACAAGCTATGTAAGCGCTATGATTTAACAGTATTATTATAAAGTAGTAGAAAGAAACTAGTTAATGGGTCGTTCGTTTAGTCCTTCGGTTATTTGAAAGAGATATTCATGAGTTACTAACGCTTTAGCTTACAAATGAGCGAGATATTGTCCAACAAATTGACGGCAGGATGGTTTTCATGCGCTTCAAGCGGGATGGGTATTTCTTCAGTTACCATTGACACCTGCAGGTCTCTGTGACTGACTGAGTTGCGGACATATCATTCAGTGCTGTCAAACATACTTAAACATCCTTGAAATGGAAATTTCGAATAACGTTTGATTTTGATGGTGTGCCTCAAACTCGATGCCATAAGTCCATACTGACTTCAGAATGGTTTTATAGACCTTTGCAATATGAGCCAACTGATCCTGGACCAACTAGTCGTTCAGCTGTTTCGTTTTATTTTCAATGTGGAGTTTCCAAAACAAACGCCTTTTCACACTTGAGTCCATCCGAGGTATTTGACTGAGGAGTAGGTTGGTATGTTGTACTTGTTTAGCTGGACCGGGGGATAGGATTTGTGTCTAACAATGAATGTGGCATATGTGGACTTATCTGCGTTGACGGCAAAGTTCCACATCTTAACCCATGGCTCCATTATGTTTAGATGACTCAGTGGCTGGGTCGGAGTGCAACACCAGGAGGTCTGTGTCATCAGCGTATATAGGTATCATCATGTTATCATCGCTCGGAGTCGGGAGATTAGAAGTGTAGAGCGTATAGAGAATTGCCCCAGTTACACTGCCTAATACACTTGCTTGTGACACTCAATAAAAAGTTCCTTGTCCCGGT
Source organism: Amiota albilabris (assembly GCA_037040105.1). Lineage (NCBI taxonomy): Eukaryota > Metazoa > Arthropoda > Insecta > Diptera > Drosophilidae > Amiota > Amiota albilabris. The sequence continues at coordinate 50,278 of JBANCV010000004.1, forward strand.
ACGACTTGATGTACAGATAGCATGGTATGAGGAGGACTTATTTTAGTTTAAGTAGGAATCCTGGGTGCCATACTTTATCAATAATTCATTTTTAAAATTTAAATATGTAGTTTGTTTAGATACTTATCAATAAGAACTTTGTTCTCTAGGCTAAGTTGAGACCGGAGATAAGTGTAATGAAGCGATTATTTAAAGAGTATCACTGAATTTCTAGTAATATTTTTTTAAAGGTTTTTTTGTTTCTACATACTTTGTACTTATCATAAATGTTGATCCCGGATTGGATATCTCAGCCGCCATATAAACTAATCATTATATGTATGTCAGGTGATTCATGATGAATTGTATCGGAGTGTAGTTAAGAATGCATTTGACGACTCAGTAATTTTAATGAAGAGGTCGTCTGGTTTCTTATCCTGCAATCGTACAGAGAACATATAGATCTCTCCGGCAACTATTACTCTCCACAGTTCGATAAACCTCCGCACAATACGGTTCAACTGCCTTACAAAACCAATCCAACACATCTGTAGACTTATGGTTGCTTCCAATAGATGCTTCCTTTCTCAGGATTTCTACATATATACTAATGCAATTAATTGTAATTTCATCTTAATTAACTATATTATTTTTCCTTTTTTATCGATCCTTTTGCGCACAAATTTTCCTTTGCCCAGCCCTCATGCTGTTACAAGAACAACAATTAATCAGTTAAGTTTCCGTTACATATTTTTACACTTGACTTTGATTTTATGGATAAATTGAATTTTCACTATGAAGCTAACTTAAATGTTTTTGAGATTATTATAATCTATTCCATATGATTACTATTAATGGATCATAAAATTAATTGAAACGATCGGTTATTAATTTCAAACAATTGCCGATATATTTACTCAAATAAAAGAAAATTTGGTTTTTAAACTTACTTTGTTAAATTCAAATAAAAAGTTTAAGTGTAAAGAATTTCAATTATTTGTTAAGAAGTGAATTTAAAAATAAAAGTTTTGATATGCGCTTTGTTGATAAGCTGTTACGATTTCCCGTAACGGTTGCATTTGCTTTAGAAAATAATCGCTGTTAGAAAACAATATTTTTGGGAAAGCATATACACCTTAGGGTAGACGGTCCCCATTGTGTTTTAACACCAAAACTGGAATATTGAGGAAGAGGTTTTGTTTATCTTACAACAGTGAGGAGTCCTTGTTCATTCTCCTTCGTTTGTGAACCAAAGACTTATGGTGAGCCCATAAATCAATGTCTCTGAAGACGTTTCCCTTTCACTCCTCCACAATATCATAATTTCAGCCATTTCTCTTCTTAAATGTTTTATAATATTGTACGCAAAAGCTAAAGGATTTTGGAAATGAATTATTTTAAATCTGCAACATAATATTGATGATTCTGCTGATATATAGATAAAATGCGTTATGAAACGAAAAAATGCGAATAAGCACATTCAGTTTTGAGATGGGTACGAACTTCTGTTTTGTACACTGCACTATGTTGTGAAGAGGACAGCTCCGAACGTATTCCTCCATTGGAAGTCTAAGACTTCCAACTAAAGAACTGAATCTTATTTGCGCTGCCCACTGCACCTAGGGAGAATGTTCAAGTAAACAGCCGAACATTGTTGGATCCAAGACGAATTCTTGGATTAGCTGTGAGTTGGATTCGAACCGATGGATTCGATGTGTGTACCGCAACACACTAACACTGAATGAGAATTTCACTTGTCTCAAAGCTTTTTTTTTACGGAAATGTTACATTTCATTTAAATTTCAATCTATTCTTAAAAAAAAAAGCGTCAATTTGTTGTGATTGTGTTTGTGGTTTTTACGATTATTTTGAGATTGACCGATATCATTGATTAATCGAATGGGTATTGTCGATATAATTAAATCGGAAATTGATAAAAAAGAACCGATTAATCTTTTTTTTTTTTTTCAATTTTTGTTAATCGTGCCATCACTAGTCGAGTCCAATTCAATCATCAGTTAATATAAAAATTTATGCCGCGGGTGTGTTAGACGGTTACGGGTACCCGCCGTCGCATGCAATTTGTTTTGTTCCTTTTTCAAATAATATCGGGCCTATCGCTTCTTCTATTTGTGATTCATTATATTTATTATATAATTAAAGCGATTACCGGCGAATTTCAACAGGAACAAGACTCGCAAACGAATCCCATCATCAAACAGCAACATATTGTTTATAATAAATTAGATTCTTCTTGTATAACAACAACAACAACAACATCAGCATCATCAACAGCAGTAGCAGCAGCGAAAACAACTGTTAATAGTAGGGTACCAATAATAAAAACAAGAACCACATCAAAATCATTATTATTATTAACATCGACAGTAAAAATGCAAACAGGCGACGATGCAAAATTTATTAAAAAGTGAGTGAAATTGGTAAAGTTTTCAAAATGTTGTCAAAGAGATGTGAATAAAACGGATAAAGAAAAAGAAGAGAGTGCAAAACAAAATACACACATGAGTACATATCCCTAGAATCCAATAAGATTCTAAATCCAAATTGATTTTTTTTTTTTTTTTTTTTGTTTTTGTTTTTGTTAACTTGTGCTAAATATTTCTTCAAAAAAAATATACAATTTTTTTTTTTTTTTTTTTTGAATAAGAATTGCTTAAAGAAAAGAAAAATCATGAGTGATTCATATTGTGTGTGTGTGTGTGTGTGTGTGTGTGTGGTTTTTTGTCAGCATTATTGATTTTCCATTTGCCTTCTTAGCTTTTACATTTTCCGCACAGCAAAACATAAAAATTGCGCACACACTGACTAACACTCAGATAAGATACACAAACATTTCACACACACACACAACATGCACAAACACACTGTGCTTGTTCTTGTTATTTTGTTATTGTTTGTCTCAAGTCAGCAACCAAACAGACTGACCGTCGGAAACCCATCGAACCATTTAGCTATCAATAAAAACAATGCTAAATAATAATAATAAATTCTTATATTTTGTTGTTGTATATTTTTTTCTATTCTTTTTGCTTTGTTTTGTTTTGTTTCTCTACCTTTCAAATATATATAGACATACATATATACATACAGAAATACATACATAGATTCGTGTGAAGGGGATTATTCAGATACTTTATATAATTCGCAACCAGAACATCAGATCATTTGATTTATTGTTGTTTGAATGATGATGATAATCTTTTAGATGAAACCGAAAGTTATGTTTCACATATTTATTGTTCTGATTCCCTTCACAAGAATTTAAATGTATCTCCACATAATTTTAATTGTATTGTCGTCACATGACATGGTGATGGTGCGTAAATATTGTATATTTATCATGGAATACAATAGAACATCAATTAGTTAAATCTTCAACAACCAGCAGGGACATTTGCTAATCAGATTTAATATCTCTATTAACCGGATTCCGGCCATCCTATCACTCTATTATCCAGAACTCCAACAATCAGGGGGAAAATTTCTTAATGGGATTTTATATCTTTCATTTATTAGTCATCATAATGCTATTAACCGGATTCCGGCCATCCTATCACTCTATTATCCAGAACTCCAGCAACCAGGAGGAACATTTCTTAGTCGTATTTTATATCTCTATTAACTGATATTCCTCACTCATACCTCGTGACTGACTTCAATCTATTATTCGAAAATCCAATAATCAAGAGGGATACTTTTTAATCGATCTTTTTTATATGTATCTATTAACCGAAATTCCTCACTATTACCCGTGACTTTATATATTTCTTTTATTCGGACCTCCAACAATCGAGAGTTATATTTGTTGTTAATCATCTGATTATATCTCTCATATACCTATATAAAAATTAATGAAGAATTTCTCTTTATTAGCCGTGATCATCCATTATTCCTTTATTAGCCATGATATACTTCTTTTATTCGGACCTCCAATATCAAGGAGAAATATTTGTTAAATATTATCAAATTTCATTGATGTCGAACTCGGTAAACCCAGAGTTTTTAAGAAAGATTTGTAATAATTCTAACTATATTAGGATGATTAAATGCTTTTGGTCTTAATAAGCCCAGTACCAAATATCCTGGATAATAGAAATTCAGCATTATATACTACAAAAGTTTGTTTCCCTGGTTGTGCTGTAATGGGTAATAAAATTTCATTCAAACCGAAATTCACCTTCATTTCTTTCTTTCTGGTCAAATGACTGTTGTTATTGTTTAAACTTATTTTTAATGTAAATTGAGAATGATACAAAATTCATCGATATTAAGAAATTCAGAACCCAATTTTGTGCTAACTCAAATCCAATAATATTAAATTTCTAGGCGATGGAAAGGCGGCACAATTGAACCGCATCCAACAGATAAAGCACTCATTGTCAACTATCAACTGGAGGCGACTGTTTTCGGAGAACCAAATAATCCAATGATTGAAGAGAAAAAGGTAAGAGGAAATTCATCCAATTAATATATTTTGTCTAATACACTAGACTATTTTTTGATGTAGCATTACTTCATATAGTAGATCTTATATTATTTTTCTATATAACTTCTGATTTTACCAAGTCCAAACAAACACAGAATAATGAACTTGGCAATGCATGTTCTTGAAATGCTATATTTAGATATACTTAGATCTTATTTTTAGTTGATCTTATTGGAATAACATGAGGGGCTGCAAAAATTTACAATTGAAAACTTATGGTGAAGTCTGAGGCAGAGACCCAGAGAAACAGACAGCCAATAGGCAATTATAGTTGTATCAGAAGATCAGTTGGACAATTGAGAAGATGATCATTGCATCATATTCTGACCACTACTGCAAAAAAGACTATCCATAGGCGGACAATTATCTGTAAAAAGTGGCAATATCTTCTCCATGTAGCATTCAAGTAGTCAATTTAGTTATTTATGGACAAATTCTCCATACAAAGCGAGCGAACATTGGACAATAACCTTTTAACTCTCTTTGTTGTTTTGTTGGTCATAAACTTCTGTTAAAGGAAAAGTTAAGTTTATGGTACGCAATTTCTGGTTAATAACTTAAGTGAAGTGTGACTCATTGCGTCATCGTTATTAATCGTTGCTAATTTTGTTGTTCTTTTATTGTATTATGATTATTGTATACGAAAACAAAAGAATATATGTACTTACAATATATAAATATACAGTGGTTCACTATTCCAAAGTTTCATGATAAAATTTAAGAATTCCATAGAAAAATATGCCAGTTTCTGAATTAACTTTGTTGGAACATTGAATATGAACTTTGTCAAAATTGATAAATATCAGTAATAATTTCAAAAATTTAAATTTTGAATAATCCTTATATGAATGGAAGCCGCAAGTTCATTTTAGAGTGCCACATACATTTGCAGAAACCTAATATACACAAATCATCTTGTCTGGTTGGATGTGGTCTACCAATAACCAAAAAAAGCATACCGCATATGCTAAGAAGGTCAATGGGTTTAAAAAAAACACTTTTGTTTTCTGCTTTGTTGATTTTATTGTATGTGCTTCTTTTTTTATGCCCTCTAGAAATGTGGGTTTATTAACTTTATGCATAATACAAACATAATTTAGGAGACCAAAAGGCGAAAGTATAAATTATAAACATAGATCGTTGGACAAATTGTTTCGGTTGGATTATAGATTCAGCATAGTAAGATCTATGAATTCCTTTTCCATGCGATGGTTCACCTCCGATTTCAATACCTCTAAACCCTTGGATCATGTCAAGATCAGGGGCTTTTGTCTACTAGTTTCGATTAATCATGATTGATTGATTACCACTTTTTTTTTTTAAAGACTCCAAAATACGGCAAATGTAATGGATTTTCGTTAGTCGTTCGGACTTACCAGTTTATGGTTTTTCACTATATTTATTCTTGATTAGCATGAAGGTGTGAAAACATCTCGTAAAAATATCTATTTGTCAGGGTGGTTGCCTGATTACATTAAGAGTTAGAAAGCTAAAATATTAAGTGTAGACGACTCAAATTTGATGCCATCCGATATGTATTTCAATGAGACTCCCAAATGATTACAGTTATGAACAGCGTATCCCATAGTCGGACCCTTCCAACCATATTTTATTGACTGGTTATACTTATTTCATCTACACAAACAATTCGCCAGACATTAAGCCTCAAGTTCATTAACTTTTCACACAAATGTCAGTCATCAACAAACGAACTAACGAATGACAACAACATAAATAGAAAACAACAAAAGATATAAATAGTAAATAAAACTTGCTTATGGTGGGTTTACAAAAGCTTTCAAAATTTTTCACATCCAACGAACGAAATTCGTAAGAAATTTTCAATCTAATCAATTGATTTATATGTTGGACCTGTTTGTTTTTATATTTGAGTAATTTATAATGACTCGAGATTAGAATGATTTTTACATAAATAACATAAATATAAAATAATGTAGAAAAGTCCCTGACTTAAGATAAGTATTAATTCCGGCAAATTCAATATGATGAAATATATATGGTTAATAACAATTTCTCACAATCTGAAAATCTGAAATTATTATTGTTTAGTTAAGTGTGGACAGGTGCATATGTGAAAATATGAAGCCGCCCAATGTATATTACTTTATACAATATAATCTTCAGTTTATCAGAGGCCGTCTACAATCGATCGACTGGAGTTTAACCGAAGGTAGTCCAACCACACTGTTTGCAATGCCTTATGACAATCAGCTTGCTAAACTAAAATTAAAACGATCTAAATGAATTTGGATTTACTTGTATATTATCGCCATATGGTAATCTATTTACGGAACTCATTCAATAAGAACCCGATTTTAAAGAAAAGTCAAGTTCTGCAAGGAAGTTCCGTATAATTTCAGACTAATTCATAGGGTAGAGTTTGAATGTTTCCAGACATTTAAATTGACTATTTTTTTAAGGTAAATTAGGTAAGAATGGTACCCGGTCTTTTAGGTCATTAAAGGAGCTTTGTTATGCCCTGGAAATGAAAATAAGTAAGAGAAGTGATTAGATCCCTTTAAGTCAGTAGTGCCTCGATTCCGCTTGCAGAATGTTTGATCCATCAAGTATTGTTAAGGTTGACTTAGGACAGATGCCCTTGTCCCTTGCGCCCCCAACTATGAACTATATTAGTTTTTGAATAAGAATCATATAAATTTAACATTAACGTTCTTGAAAAATAAAGCAAGTAATGAAAGAAAATTGAAGCTCAAAGTTTATGGGACTCTACACCTTTGTTCTAACCCATTGTGTATGATGCTTGTTTTAGACTTGTCTTAGCTTCAGTATTCGTCCGATAGACTACCACAGGCATCGCTCTAAGGGTCCATACACCTACTGAGTCCCCTTACCATGACACTCTGAATCAATCTACCTATTTATCGATTATTATGAAAAATAAACATCTAACCCACAGTCACAGAAACACAAGACACTAAATGGAAAATACAATAATAAAGAACAATTTACTAAGTCTATATAGTTTTGAATACTTGAAACGATGACAACCAACACCAACCCCTCTTTAGTTAAGTAAGTAAGCAACCCAAAACCAAACCATAATAATAGAAGCTACATTAATTTATAGCAGCATATCCAAATATGGATACTTGTGTTTCCACTTTGTTTTAAACGTTTCCTCCCAAAAAAAAAAAAACCCAAACAAAATTAAGCTAATCTAGTATCTAGCACAACTATATGGTACTATATAAGTATACATATACTATATACATGTACTCACTCTACTGCTGCGATGATAATGTCACTCTGAAATTGAACAGACAGTAATAATATTTACAACTACTAGCGTGAGATGTTGATGACGATGATTGTGTCATTGTCGTTTGAATGGAGATGGAGTGTGTTGTCCATTGTCGTAGGGGTTTCGGTGGTTAATACCACAACCAAATGAAATTTTTTTCTTGTCATGGCACTTTTTTTTTTATTTATTGCTCTACACTAGTTGAAGTGGCGCCGCGTTGCCATGTAAATAATATAAAATCGAACGAATAATATAAAATATGGACATAAAATCAATCGCAAATGAATATACAATAATAAAAAACATTTTAGTAAAGGGTCTCCCCTTATATACATATAGGTATGGTATACATAAATTAGTAATAATAAAGTGTCCTTAAAATTGTCCTTGTCCGCCACTTGCCACGTTTTAAATGAATAAGTAAATATTCAATATGCACAATGAAGAGATTCTTAAGTGATGATAATAATACTTACATAGATATAATTAGGGAAGGGCACAAGTTAGCTACCTCTTCATTGCGTCATCAATTGGGGTAATTGCAACAAACCCCTAACTTGCAAATCTTCCGAAAGTCAGTCTACTATTCATTAGAAATTCCAAGAATTTCTCCACAGATAAATCTGCAGTTTCTATTGAACTATGTATTGCAGGCCGGTCCAAATCACAATGGCATATCAATTGTTCTGCCATTACCTCTTTTTTATTAAAAAAATTACAATGATAGTTGCTTCTTATTCGCATATTATGTAAGTGTAAATGTAATAACAAGAAATCCGAGACTACTAAATATATACGAATATGTTTCTAAGTTAGCCCTAGTATCTCTTGAATTTTTTGGAGGAAGCTGAAATGCTTAAGGGATTTCATTACTCTTATATTTTTTTTTTTTCTGGTCCTATGAAGAAGTTGGTAGCTCGTTCCCTAAAGAGTTCATGTGTCTCTTCATTCCCAAGATAATCACAAAGCCCTGCCACCTAAAATATGTGAATATTCCTAGGTTATTTGCAGTTAGTTTTCTTTTTTTATTAGTATAAAGCAATCCTAGACTATCTTCGTTTTGATGCCTATCAGAATGGTCTCAGTCTGAGCAAAAATTACTTTACCCTAAGCAACAGTTGACCGATTAAATTTAACCAACTTCCTGTTTAATTTTTTCATACCCATGCCCAGATAGTTTACTCAATCACTACGAACAGTTAAGATTTATTCCCATGTATGATATAAAACGGACACTTGTATTGGTGCACGAATCTATGGGAAAAACCCTGAAGTTTATTAGCATGAGCCAAGAGAACTCAGTTTATCAGGCCATATATGCAGTAGAGTTGTGATATTCATTAATTGCAACTTATTAAATCTATTGTATATATTGTATATTTTCTGATTTCTCGTTTTCAGAATTGTCAAAAGATTATACGATTGCGTTCGTTGAATGCAAAGACCGATCCAGCGGTTCTAGCACGTGAAGTAGTTGATAAATGCGATCTTATACATAAATCCCAGTTGACTGATGTTGAGCAAATTATATTCTATTTAAAGAATCGGAAGGATAATAACGGAAGCGGTAATTTGGAATTACAATAAATCCGATGATTCATCATCTTGTAAATAAATAAATTGTGAAATTTTTATATTGTTGCAGATGTTGCTGATAATAATACCAACACAGTCAGTAATCATACTCGCCGATCAGCGATGATAAATTCATCGGGTACACGTTTCTCAGCGCGATCCCATAGTAGCGTGGGTACAATGTCCGTTTCAACAACATCATCATCATCGACATCATCCAATCAGCCATCAGCCGATGTATCGATTAATAACATCGATGAGTATGTGGAATTATTATACGAAGAGTTAAGTGATCGCATTCGAGGTTCAGCGAAGATTCTAGAAGTGGCACGTAACCCCGATAATTTGGAAGAGCTTGAGAAAAATGGTAATTTGTAAATAAGTATAATTTACTCTTCAATAAACGATTCATATGTATTTTTTCCATGTACTTTTGGCAGAGGCTTGTCTGAGTGCACTTTCTCGTGTCCTTCGCGAAGATTGGCGTAAGAGTCTGGATCTATCAACAAATATTATTTACATCTTCTTTTGTTTCTCAACTTATACGAAATTTCATTCGGTTATAGTACAATACAAAGTAAGTTTGCTTCTGTTGAACTAGTGATCTAGAAATATGATTAACCAATTAACTGAACAATAGATTGGTTCACTCTGCATGGATGTCATAGACTATGAACTGCGACGATATGAAAGTATGAGGAATGAACTGGATGTACGTAAAAATCCTAATGGTTCCACACCACAGTCAGCGAAGGCAAGCAAAGAAAAACTGAATCGCAGCACAGAGGATTTCCTTGATATTATGAATGAGGAGAAACCAAAAGAAATGGAACCACCGCGTCGACGTATACCAGAGCTGAAACAACGACCAAAGTCAGGCAATTGGTCCAGTTTTCATGGTTCGATGTCGTCATCCCTTATCAAAAGTCAAATATTAAATAGTAGCTACCATGAAGCGCTGTCTGCCGGTGCCCAATCAACCACTTCAGATTCAGGTTTGTCATCTAATGGCGATGCACGTGCTGCCAGCAATGAAGCCCTCGATCGTAACGATCCTAAAGTCAAGAAAGAAGAGTTCGACCGCATGAATAAACAGCTGAAAGTCTTTGCCAAAAAGCAAGAGCAGCTTTTACGCGTTGCCTTCTACTTGCTGTTGAACATGGCAGAAAATGTCAAACTGGAGGAGAAAATGCGACGCAAACGTATTGTCAAAATGCTGGTAAAGGCGCTGGATCGCCAAAATATTGATTTACTAATGCTAGTCAGCACATTCCTTAAGAAACTGTCGATTGTTGGCGACAATAAGGATGATATGAGCGATCTGAATATTGTGGCTAAACTTCCACGACTCTTCCAAAGCGGACACACCGATCTGGTCCAGGTAACACTGAAACTAGTTTTCAATCTGTCATTTGATGGTCCTCTACGTCGTAAAATGGTATCTGCCGGATATCTACCGATGTTAGTTATGTTTATTAATGACGAAAAACACCATGGCATCGCAGTCAAGATTCTCTATCACATGAGTCTCGATGACAAAGTCAAGTCCATGTTTACGCACACCGAATGCGTGCAAATGGCAACTGATGCAATCATTCTTAATCTTAATGTTAAAGTTGATCTCGATTTGATTGCTTTGTGCATAAATCTTTCATTGAATCGTCGCAATGCACAGATCATGGTGGAGGGTAAACGTTTACATAGTCTAATGGATCGCGCATTTAAGTATCAGGATGCTTTGCTTATGAAACTATTGCGGAATTTGTCACAGCATGAGTCTCTCCAACCACAATTCATTGATTATGTGGGCGATTTAGCTCGAATTCTAACGATTTGTGATGATGAGCCTTTCATTGTTGAATGTCTAGGCATCTTGGGAAATTTAGCTCTTACGGATCTCGACTATTCACAAATTTTACAAAATTTCCAATTGATTGCTTGGATACGCGATGTTCTGTTGCCAGGAGCACGCCTTGACGATCTCGTTCTAGACACAATTGTCTATTTAGGTACCTGTGCCAGCGATGAACTATGTGCGCTTCTATTTTGCCGTGCTAAAGTTGTACTTTCCCTAATCGAACTGCTGAAGGCCAAGCAGGAAGATGATGAAATCGTTTTGCAAATTATTTTTGTATTTCAACAAATATTGAGGCATGAAAGTACTCAGGAATATATGATCAAAGAAACTGAGTCGCCAGCATATTTGATTGATTTGATGCACGACAAGAATGAAGAAATACGTAAAGTATGTGACTATTGTTTGGATATTATAGCGATTAGTGACACTGAATGGGCTAAAAGAATAAAAGTAAGTCAAAGTACCTTCCTTCCAAACTGCAAAGATTTATAAAATAATCACTTGTTTTGTAGTTGGAAAAGTTTCGCAATCATAATTCTCAATGGTTATGTATGGTGGAGTCACAGCAAGATCATGACAATAATCAGGATTATGCCGATAATGAAGATGATGACAATGATCTAGACACATATCTACGTTCAGAGTATCTAGATAATTGTGATCTCTACAATAGTACGAATACAAACAAGGAGAGTGAAATGGATAATGACAGTAACAACAGTAGCAGCAATTGTAATCCCGCCAGTCCAGCTATGTCCACATATAGTCGTCCAGTAAGCAGGTCAGTAACTAAAATTAATAAACTTATCAGTTGATTTTCATTGCAGAATATTTAATAAATCATAGGACATAGTTCCACAATAGTCTGTCTCGATTATTTTTTTATTCTTTTATCTTAGAGATGGATCACTAGAACTCAATATCAATCAATCAAATTTGGAAGCTGAAATTGCCATAGTGTCATTTCTCAAATTATTTGTTATAGATCCGCTATGAACAAATAACTACAATATCTTCTAGTTACCATATAAAAAAGGATCATTTATAGTCAATATGAGTATTTCATATTTCAAATATAGAAACTCTACATTACTGTGACAGTCGGTAGACTAGCCTAAGTTCATTGCATTGAAATATTGAATCAATCAACCGAATTACCTCAATCTATCAGAATGGTATTATATTTTCATACAAAACACCTATCATCTTTTCACTTGTTCGTTAAATGGCAATAAAAACAAATGATTTTAATTCTTTGAAGCATGATAAAAGTGTTAAGTGGTGCTGTACACCTACCTTTTGCCTCGGGCAAAAAAATCTTAAATTTGGTTCAACGAAAGTAATCCTTTTATTCTTCATATTTCATAATATATTTTTTTACTCTATTCCTTCTTAGTTATCGACGAAGTCAAGATCTCGATGAACTCTATAATATGACATCTAGTTCCAAGTCTCAAGGCTCCAGTCAGGGTGACAACAACTACATGTTCAAATCGAATAAATCTCTGGACGCAGAAGGGCTACATGAGGAGCTCTTAATAGCATAAGTTACAAGAACAAAACAAAAATGAAAGGAAAACACATTAAAAACAAAAATGATCAAAGATAAACAATTAAGAAAATCTTAGCAACAAAATAAGAATTTTCTAGAATGATGATGAACAAAAAGAAAAACACAATCGAATATTTTAATACGAAAACAACAAAAACAAAAACCAAAACAAAACAAAACTTTAGAAAATTACGCTTCGTTTAAAAAGAAAATCAAGACTCGCACGCGCATTTTAGAAAAAAAAAACCGGAAAACTGAAAACATGGAGAAAATCATGTTTCATATAAATATGTATTGACTTAAATGTAGTTGAAATTTCTGTGCTTTAAATATGAGGATGAGGATGATGATTATGGAACACAAATGGAAATTAAGCTTAAAAAATATAATTTATTGCATTCGATTCGATTAATTTAAGGCTTCTCTCCCCTCCTCCCTCTATATTATATATGATGTTAATGAAACGCTTTATAAATATTTCCATTATTCTGATTATTATAATGTATGTATGTATGTATGTAATTTGTATACACTTTATACTTGTATGAAAGGGGGTTCCCTTTGAAAAAGAAACGATATTGTCCGATTGTACACATTGTAAGCTTCAACACCTATCACATTCACAGTTATCGATTTGAAATGAGGAGCCAGTGAATGATGTGGTACAATGGGTTCGGTTAGGTAGAGGAGATCATCTATTAAATCCACGTTATGATGCCACAGACATAATATATCCTATTCGTTTGGGATCCCATATGGATAAAATACAACTGTCGTCCATGACAAAATATATTCAAAACATTGGTTTTATCTTGTTAAATTTTATCATTATCACTTCCAAATTAATGCTTGCTATATACACAGATTGAATTTATTGATTCTTATAGGACATCATTGTGATCTCGAATATCAATCGATAGAAGAAAATTCCCCTATCAGACACTGCTCTACGATATACTTTTCATTCAGATCACAAATAGCATTATAGATTTTCTATTTGTCTCTGGCATGTCCAAGAACTTTGTCATTAGCAAGTGTAAAGTGTGGATTTCATATACATATTTGGATTCAAATCTATATACCTATATATATATATATAAATTTTTTTTTTTTATATTTATTAAATATATTTTAATGCTTAACGCACATTTTTTTGTATTGTTTTTGCGAATGTTGTTATTTTTTTTATTTTTTTTTTTTTTTAATATTTAATTAATAAATTAATACCAAATACTTTGTTAAAACTACTAAAATTAAATGAGAATGATGAAGACATTATAAAAATATAAACACAAAGAGAAAAAAAAAAGATACATGAAGTAAAGAAAAAAGACACAAATTATATAAAATACTCTTCTAATTACAATAAGTTAAGTCAAAACCAATGATTCTAGTCCTTTTTCCAATATTTTATACTTACTTATTTACACACTTACTTATCGTAGCATGTGTGTGTATATACAATACTATATTGTCTATATATATTTTAAAAAATTATTATTTGTGCATAAAATGTATTTATCTATGATGTATGTACATGATGATGATGAAGATGATGATGATGATTATGAGATGATGATGTTTGTAGCCGGATGAATCTTTGTAATTGTGCAATTTATAATTTTATTTCAACAGAAAAGGATTCACTTTTAAATAAACAAAAAGAAATGAGTATAAATTATTAAAATCTAAAACAAAAATATCTTCTTTAATTTGGCTACATTCCTTTTATACTACTTATATACATAGTATGTATATAACATAAGTATATGAACACTTGGATTCTTTATTTAATTTGATTATATGTGATATGTTTTTTGGGTTTCTGTTTATATTTCACCCTGTACAGAATACATAGTGTGGGGTGCAATACAGAAGCCACAAATTTAGTCATACCATTATCTGTATTATACGTACATATTTATACTCTTCACATAGTGCATCGAATTATAAGTTTGTCATGCAGTTTGTAATGCAAAGAAGGAGGGAGGCATCGTAGACCTCATAAAGTATATAGGTATATTCTTGATCACCGTTACGAGACGAGTTGACATAGCCATGTCTGTCTGTACGTATGCAAACCATTCCCTCAGTTTTTCAGCTAGAGAAGAAGCTTTCTTTATACCTTACGCAGCACATTTGTTGGAATCAGCCGAATCGGATCACTAGGAGGGGTTGCTCTCATACAAACCTCCTACTCAAATTCATGTTCTTATTAGAATTTTTTTTGATTTTTGTGCTATCATCTTGAAATTTGGACACAAGAGGTTTCTTCTCCATATTCATCAACTGTGTAAATTTCAAGATTCAAGGATTAATGGATCGCACCTTAAAAAAAACGTTTTCTAGGGTGAAGAGTATTGGCTCTTCTTGTTGGTTTTTTTTTCACACAGTTTTGGAAAATGAAATACAGAAATATTAAACTCCAGTATGTAATTTAAATCTAAAAAGTATTTTATTAAGTTGCTTTTACAATAGTACATACCTTTGAACAAAAAAACAAAAATCGGACCAAGGTGTATTTCGACGCATGCAAAACAAAAGCAACAAATCAGGAACTAGGTATTTGAATCCTTTTTTTCCTACAATCATCCGACATGTGAGTGTGTTTGATGTTTTTAAATTAATAATTCCATTTCATTTTTATAGCTTGAAAGAAATCTTCTTTTTCAGGAAAACGTTGACCGCAGACTCTATGGTTTAGTATGCCAAAGAGGTTTTCAATAGGAATCAAGTCAACAATTAAAAAGTCTTAACAGAAATTTTAACTACATTTTCCCTAAGGTAGTCCTTTAGTAGCATTGATGATTCTTTTGAGTCAATGTTGCGTATTAGCAATATTTTTGATTTCAATACAGAAAGATTTGTGGTAAAAATATTTCTAGAATTGAATAATCATGAGAGTACAGTTGGTGTACGTGCTTTCGAAAATGATTTAAATTAAAGTTATATACCAGGGAGAAAGCATTGCTTATAAAATACATTTGGGGCAAAAAATTGTTTCATTTGGGTTATTGAAATTTTAATAAAACTTTGTTAATTACCATATTATATGCAGAGTTTTGTTAGAACAGATTTTAATCTGTAGAGAAGTAGAAAATTGTTCAAAGTTATGAGTACACAACATAATATTTCCATATTGGTATTGTATTTTTTATTTGTTTCTTCCTTAATTGATCTGTATCTCTTTAAATCGTTTTCGCAAGCACGTATACTTTTAAATACATAATTTATTAGTCCTCTCAACATTATTAGAAGTATTTAGTAAACGGATTTTGCGTTTATAATCCAAAATTATGTCAGTATAGTAGTCAAAATTTGTTGCTCATACGCAACGTGGACTATGTCACCTCGTCGGTTATTTCAACAAAACAACGACACAAAACTTACATATAATATGTTAGTTAAAAACTATCTAAAGGAAAATGCAGTTCAGGGTCTTTATGAGACCCTCCAATTACCTGATTTAAATTCAATCGAAAATCCCTTTGGCATACTTCTGGTCTACATTTTCCTAACAAGGAAAATCAGTTTCAAGTTATGAAAATAGAATTGTATTGTATAATATTCCCAAAAATATTAATTGTATTTTAAAACTTCAGTCCCATTGAGATGTCCCAAGTTTATAGAAAATAAGGGTTGAAATACCAAATTCCAGATTCGTTGCCTTTATATTACACACCATTCTGTATTTGTCTTATCATGACCCTGTGGGTTGATTGACCTGATCTGACATATGAGTCAAACTTATATATACATACGTATGTCTATAGTTAGCGTGTAGATCAATAAGTACCAGTGTTGGGAATGAAGAGGCAAGTTT
This sequence comes from Amiota albilabris, assembly GCA_037040105.1. Classification (NCBI taxonomy): domain Eukaryota; kingdom Metazoa; phylum Arthropoda; class Insecta; order Diptera; family Drosophilidae; genus Amiota; species Amiota albilabris. Next base: position 66,855 of record JBANCV010000004.1, read on the forward strand.
TGCACCAATTGCTTTTTTCTATGTTTCAATATAATCACATTTTAGAGAAATATATTTTTCCCAACGTTTCTACCATTACTCGAAACCCTTGAAAAAATACGGTTTGTTAAACTCTTTAAAATACACTTCTGTTTCGAAGATATTCGTTTGAACTGAACGTTTTCCCACCCCGAGCCATGTTCTTATGTTGGCGAACAGAACAAAGTCATAAGGGGCTAAATCGTGTGATTACGGTGTGCAGTTCTTGCAATTCGGTCGCAACAATTTCGTATGAATTTGCTGGTGCGTGTTCTTAGCCAAATGGGACCGTGACTTCTTCAATTTAGAATCGAGTTGATCCAATAAGTCACTTTAGCAGTATTCCCTTTGAGGTCCAAAAAATCGTGACCATGACATTTCCTGCGTATGGGACAATGTCTTTGCCTTCTTTGGAAAGAAATCACCCTATAAAATCCATTGTTATAACTGCCGCTTGATTGACCCACGTATGTATGTATATCAGTACAGACGGACGGTCAGTCCGTGATTTTATCTTATCAAATCTTTTGTGGGAAAATTCATTATACGTAATATTATTTTATATCAAAATAAGCAGTACATATTTGCATCTGATGAGAAGTGGTTTCCAGTTTTTTTTGTTTTTACAGGCTTTCAATTTCAATTGATTTCTGCTGCTGATTTCCTTATGTCCGCACTGGATTTGTGATTGAGAATCTTTTGCAATCAATTCAAAGTTTTGAATAAGTTTAGCCGAAGTGCCTTTCTACTACTCATCGTTATTTGTTGGCATTGAAAATACATACTCTAGAGTATAATAACTTTTATAAAATAGAAACAACATTTATGAATAATTATACTGTTTCATTATTAATTATTTTATTCACAATATACTGAAAAAATTCAAAACTCTATAAAAGTAAAAATACTTGAATGCAATTTATGTGAGACAAGACAAAGTCGAAAGTCAAAAGTTATAACTAAAATTATATAAATATAAATAATAAAAAAATAAATAAATAATACATATATACATATTATATGTGTAAATAAATAAATAGTTAAATAAATAGAAGCAGTTTTTCAAAGAAAAACAAATATAATTTATATATGTATGTCAATAAATAACATACAAACGTATGTTTCTGGTGCAGTCCGATGGATACACATGTGACATATGTGTGTGGTGTATCTAGAATGTAGAAAATGTTTAGTTTATGCCTGAAAAAATAACAGTGATAAACCTTAAAACTAAAAATAGAAGAAAAAAAATTATAAATTCACAATAAAAAAGTACAATAGTTAAATGAAAACTTAAAATATCTCTTATGCATTTCGCATCTTCATTTCGAGTTTAAATTCTATTCATTTTTCTTTTTTTCTTTGTATTTATCATATACAAAATTCTTTTACATATCACAAGCCGAGCTTTTTTTTTTTTTTAACTAAAAACTAAACAAAAAAAAAAAAAAAAAACATTCAATAAAAATTAGCTCACATCTTTTTAAGTTATGATTTAAGATTTGCTCGGGCCAAATGCATTTCATGTCTCAGCCGATTCAGCAAATTTATAAGTACATTACATAGGTATATTGTCATAGATCTTTTTGATTTGTATATACTAATAATTATAGATTATATAAAATATAATAATAATATTTCATTTTCATATATTTTATTCTTGTTCAATGATTGATTACTATCCATTGATTGATTTGACTGATTAATTTTTGTCAAATATTTATACTCTTCACGTTATTTGTTATGAAATTTGTAATGCAAAGAAAGAGACATTGCAGACCTCATAAAGTATATATATTCTTGATCAACGCGACATTACGAGTTGATCTAGCCATTTCCGTGTGTCTGTATGTATACAAACTAGTCCCTCAGTTTTTGAGCTAGCTGAAATATTGTACGAAACTTGCTATTTATCATACACAGCAAATTTTGTCGGAATCAGTCGAATCGGACCACTAGGAGGGGTACCTCCCATAGAAACCCTCTACTCAAAATCATGTTCTTATTAGAAAAACTCTTTTTTTTATGCTATCATCTTGAAATTTGGAAAAAAATAAGTTCAGTCTGATTCATATTCATCAACCATGTAAATTTCAAGATCCTACGATTACTGGATCGTATAGCTCCAATACAAAAAACTTTTCCTAGAGGCTGCGTGAAGAGTTTTACATCTTCGGCATAGTCGAAGACACCCTTCTTTCTGGTTTTAATTAAAATTACAATATCTCAATATATTATGTATGATATACATTGGTATATCAATAATAATAATAATTTTTTTGGTCTTCTTGTAATTATTATTGTTATGAGTAAGTGTCTGAATACAAGTCTGTAAACAAGTAATATGATTAATTGATAATCATTTATCATAAAAAAATTAATTAAAAATCAAACCATATCATACTGATATGTATATATAATTTCCTCTCAATTTGCCATTATCCAATATCCGTCTGTGATGTGTCAAATGATGTTATTAGATTGGATTAAGACATTTTTATATGTATACTATATATGTAAATGGCAAATTATTTATGGTTTCGTTTCTTGATGTTCTGGCAAATAGATGGCAACACAAGCCAATTCCCATACATCACTAAGTGTATCGGCAGGACTTTGCCATTCTCTAGTTGTAACATTATAGGTGAATGTATGGGAGGTGGCACGATCAGCAGTGTCATTTGATTGTAGGCCACCAACAAAGTAGATGGTATCATTTAAGACCGAAATTCCTGTATGGAATGTTGGAAAAGGATTTGTAGCCTCAAAAGACCAATGGAGAGTGTTTAGATTAAAGGCTTCAACAGCTGCAACAATTTCACGTGTCTCATTGAGATTTTCACGCCAGCCTCCGCATGCGTAGATTTTGTTATTGACCTCAACCAATACATGATCACAACGTGGAAATAGCATTGACGGTAGTTGTTGCCATTGATTCAGTTTTGTATCGAAACACCAAAATGTGCTAAGCACACGGGAGCCATTAATGCCGCCCGATATATAAAGCTTATCACCGATTGCTACGCCTGAATGCTGGCTGCGATTTTCACGCAACTGAGGCAAATATGTCCAAGTATTTAGTTCAACATTGTAACACTCGCAATTGGAATTAATGCCGTCCCAACCGGGAATTGATTCATTATCCAAATCTTCTATGCCGCCAATAGCATACAGCCTTTCGCCAATGGCATTTAAAGAGAATCTACAACGTTCGGTCTGCAGTGGTGCAATGCACTCCCATTCGTTACGTAGCGGACAGTAGCGAAATCCGAAAGGATGGACATATTCCCTTAAACAAACATCATAGGAACCACCAATTACATAAAGCTTATTGTTAAGCACAGCAGTGCCATAGTTACACTGATCCAGATGCGGTATAACTGTCAATTTGCGCCATTTATTGAGTTTGGGTGAGAAGCACGATATATTGTTGGTCAAGCCATCAGTTTCAATGCCTCCCACTTTCAATAAGCACAATTCCATGCCACGAGTATTGCACACGATATTGGTTGCTGGTGCTTTAACCGATATGATTGGATCCTCCCATGGATCCTCACCAAATTCAGGTATTTGACGTTTGCATTCCCTATACAATAGATTGAAGCAATGCACTTTCTTTGACATCGGTTGTGGGTTCTTCAGATTCATAAGTTCCGCAAACAAAGAATGCGTCTGCATTTCGCAATGAATATCATGCAGATCAATAGGCGGAATAGTTGAAAATCGGATTTGCGCAAATAACTTTCCTATAACATTATCATCATGGTTGCGTTGATCTTGAGTACACCAGGACAATGTCAGTTTCAACAATTCCAATTCAGTAACGTCTACCGGATAACTACTGGACAACACGAAAAGGACTTCCTCAATTTTCAGCTTCATAAAATATCCTTTGGTTGAGAACAGAGACATGTGTGAGCAAACAAAACGATAGGCTTCACATTTCAATGCGATTTGAGCATATCTATCTGCCAATAAAGCAACATCAAGGCAATTTTGTAGATTCAAACTTTTGCGAAGATATTTCACACAAGCCTGGACAGTCTCCTCCATTTGTATATGAGTTGATGCCGCTAGCATCTCTTCAATATTATCACCATTCAATTCTAAATTCGATGTATAGATGAATTCAATAATATTGGTCATGGCACTGGCCGTCACACCCAATAGATGGATCTCTTTCTTAACTGATTCAACCATTCCAATGGAAAACATGGCACTAAAGTAATCACTGCATGCTGCCAAGACAACTCGATGTGCCTATGGATATAGTAAGATAGTAAGATGGAAGATGGAGGATGTGTGTCTTAAGTCTATGAAAATTATAAAAAATAAAAATTATGTTTGATTTATTTTACCTTAAAACGTTTTCCCTGCACAATTAATGTGACATCGGTAAATTTGCCTGCTAGGCGCAATGCGTTGAGACCTTCCACTAATGCACTAGCTCCTCTTCCGACTCCTCCTTCTGCCGCCATTGTCAACGCTGCTAATAATAAATGTTACACCAAAATTTTTCACTCATTAACCAATCGCGCACAAAACAATCAAATCAATCTACCACAAACTAAGCTTATCGCTCTGCGCAGTCTGCCACTTACTTATGTTGATTAGACAGACAGTCAGAGAGAGAGACAGCAACTAGAGATTCTTCAATTGATATGTACTTGCTAGTGCTGCGTATTGCTTAATGTAATGACGACATCCAAGGCCGGGATACCCGCTGATTACTCTGGCTGATGACTGACTGACTGATTACTGATAGAAGACACGCGTATCAGTATCACCACAACTAAACTGTGACGACGGCGTCAAGTCTTCCGCGCAACTCACACACACGCACACAAACAACAGAACACACTTTTTATATATTTGTCTATATATGTATACAGATCGCAAGAACTTATCGCAATTTTCGATTTCTATCGTTTCGTTTGTTCAATTCGATTCGATGGGTGGTATAATTCACTTGCCGTATCAGAAAGAGCCGAAAATTTTACAACCTGATCAATTTTTTCATATTTCTATTGAGAAAACTTCTGAGAATACGAGCCACGGACTGAAATATCGTAACAATTGTGTTACTTTGTGAGAAGCTAAAGTACAAGTGAAGGAAGTAAAGTGAATGAGCACTGAGAAAGACAGCAATCTTTTAAAGAGTTGCCACCCTGTTAACTGTTATTTTTTTTTATTTATTTTTTTATTATTAACTCACACAACATTTTTAGTTTTGAGCCTGGCTTACACTTACTTTATTTCTTTGTCATGACGTTATTTGAAAGTCGCTAATTATGCATGAAAATGGTTATCTTAACAAGGAGGACAATCGTTGAAGTCATTCAGCCATGTGCAGTTGACAATCCATAAGAATATATATTTCCATATCCATTTGATGAATTTTACAAATTTATATGTACATACATAGTTGGGGTGGTTTCACATATTCGAAAATTAAGAATATTAAAGAAATATTGCTTAGCATTGATGTAAAGGGCTATATAAATTGAAAGATCTAATCAGATCTGGTCCAAAAAATTTGATTCTTATACGAATCAGAATTAGAGTAATTATATTATTATCTTTATTTGGCATGTGTTGCATTACATAATATTTCGAAAATAATGTATATATGTATAAAGATTATTTATCCTTTTTTCAGTCATCTGCGCATCTGGTAAAGCATATTATTCTTGCGCGCAATTTATAAAGCATAGTTTGTGTTTAAACAATGGACTCAGTTGAACTAAATCAAAGACTATGAATACCATGCCAAGTCTATGGTATACATGGTCTATAATTGAAAAAAAAGAAAAAATTATATGTGATCAGACCAAATCATTTCGATCTTTCATTGTGATTGTGTACATGCTACTTTGCCATAAATTATTGTAAATTAAAACATTTTAAAAGACTATTTTGAAAGCGCGCCATGGACATCTTTATCACATGTAAACTGCAAATGAAAATTTTCATTCTTCAAATTCATTGACTTGAATATATTTCAAATTCAAATTTGTATTTAATCTCATTTTAAGCTTCACTAATAAAAAGTGCTGCAAACCATTTCGAAATAGTTGTATTGAGTGCTGAGAAATTGTAACAGTACTCATACCCATACCAGAGGGCGCTGCCGTACATTTGCTTACAATTTTTTTTCCTCTCTCGAATTCCAACAACCACAAAGGTTTTAATCTCTCGAATTCCAACATTAGGTTGTACTCTCTCTTTCCCTTTCTTTACATAAAGTGCACAGCTGATGAGGAGCGTCGGTCGAAAGAATTGTAAGAATATTTAAAAAAGCGCGGAAATTTTTTTTGTCAAAGTTTTGAATACTTGCAAAAATATATAGAAATCAAATGAATATATAATAAAACAAACTGAAAATGGCTGATTTAAAGTACATAATTGATTATGAATCAATGTGCAGTGTGCCAACTGTAGATTTGCAAGGAGTTGGGGACTCGGTGAGGAGTATATTTTATTTGTCAATTAAATTAAATTATTTACATCAAGTATTGGTTCTCATTCCCCAATCTCATATACGCAGCATGATTGCTATCCAGAATTAAATATAAAATGGGATGTACTGAATGCTTCGTCGCATAAAATTACATGTGTGGATTTGCCGGCTAGCAAACTTCTTTTGCCGGTTAACGAAACAGTCTTGAAGCGTATTTCTTGTACTTTCTTTGAAAGTGGATTTCGTGCTGCTCTCTATGAAGCATGCAGTGATGCAACAAAAGAGGAACGTCCAATGATATGTAAATTTGCAAATGGTGTGCTAAAAGTGCTTCAAGGCTATGAATATCTTAAATTGAAATTGTATCCTCATATGAAGCAACTCAGTCCTGATGTTATAGCCAATTTTACTGAAACACGGCAAGTGAACACATAATATATTTTTATATTGGCATTGGAATATTGTAATATAAAAAGTATTCTTATATTATATAGAGACTGGATGAATAGCTTTGTGCGTTATATAGCCTGGCATCCGCAATGTTTTAAATTTGCTGTCGCTGGCTCTGATGATATTATTCGCGTTTATACAGATAAACCACATATGAATTCCATAATCAAGTGCTCATCACAAAAGAACATAACTTGCATGGCATGGCGTCCGTTTTATCCCAGTGAAATTGCTGTTTGCTGCGAAGAAGGTGTCAACATTTGGACTGTCGAAAAGAGCATGCATATAACACGTTCATCACCACATAAAGAACTATTGGAACAGTATGTTCAATGAAAGTACAATTAAAATAGTACAAAGCATTTTACTGATTTGAATCAATTTTGTTTTGTTATCAGCCCTGACAAGTTGCCCATTTTGACATTACAATGGAATCAAAATGGTACCTTATTGGCAACAATATCTATTCGTGATCGATCAATTTTTATTTGGCAACCAGACAGTTTGAAAATGTTGCCACTGAAACGTTATGGTCCATCAAATTCTATACTCAAATGGTCACCGCAAGATGAATGGCTTTTTTCCGGTACGGTGGGCAGCATTTTCCATGTTTGGGATTGCGAAAACTATTGGAAACCGGAACGTTGGAATCTTGAAGAGGGTTGTACAATACAAGCAGCCTGTTGGTCGCCATGCAGTACATTCATGATGTTTGTGATCAAAGGAAAACCAGTTTTATATAGATTACAATTCGTTCTAGGCAATGTTTTCAAAAGTAAGTTAAAACACAACTTATATACGTATTAACAATTCAATTCTTTTGAGGAGATGTTTTGGCAGTTGCAGTGCTTGTATTTTTCTGCTCCTAAGTTCTAAGTTACAATGCGAGCCGCTATTGTTTATTCAATTACTAAAAAAAGAAGCTGCCAACATTAATCATTTCATATTCAAGGCAATCAACAGGTAAGCAGCAACATAAGCTTAGTTGCTGCTTGTATAATGGTGCCAACAAACTTATAATTTATACTTAATTCATTTACACAATATGTTCTTCTTATAATGATGTATTTCTTTTCATTCATTGTTTCATTATTATAGCTGAGAGTACGAAACGTGTTTTGGCTGTTGCCGATTTGAGTGTTTGTTGCATTGACAATACAAATGTCGGTGGTATGCCGCAACAACTTGCCTGGGATCCCAAAGGCCAATATCTGGTTGTCACTTTCAAAAATACCAATGCTATTGTGGTCTTTCACACTGAAATCAATTTATCCGAATTACAAATAACACCAACCTTTTATATTAAAGGCAATAATCCAATGGAATTTCCCAATTTTGTTTGTTTCCAGAGTATAAATCGTAAAAATTCAAGAACTATTTTGACTATTGCTTGGTCCTCGGGTCGTTTACATCATTATCCATTGGCATAATTCTTTTTTTTATTTATTTTGTTTTTTTTTTTACTGAATCGAAGATTGTTCCATGGGAAAAATTATTAACTATTATCATATTCATGAACATAATTTTTATACAAAAGAAAATATTATATTACAAACTGGAACTGGAATGTTCTCTAAATTATGGACAGGATAACTTTTTATAGTCATTGTCGTATGTTTCAAATGTTGAGCTATTGAACAATAAATAATAATAATAATAAACTATTTCATTTGTAGTTTTTCTTCAACACTTGAATCCATTTCCTTTTGTACAAATCCATTGTGAAGACAGATGAAGGAATAGTTTTGGGTCTGATAAGTGAGGAAGTAAAATGTTTTATGTCTCTATACAGTTGTTATGGTAGATGAACATAGATGTCAGTGTAGTCATTCCAATTCACTGCCGCTTTATTCTTCGGACTTTTCTTCGTTAAGGTCAATGCATTCGAATGGCTCCACTGATCCCAATCTTAGTAGCTCATCCTTTATTAAGGCTATCGAATTTATCTTCATTATTCTCCAAATTTCGGATTTGCATTAATCGCTGTTATGCATGATTTATTGGAGACTTTAGATTTAATGGCAGTAATTATGATTTGTTTCAACCAAATTTATCTATAAAATTTGGTTAATAAGTAATAGAAAAGAAGCACAATATATTAAATATATCAAATATTGAGTGTTTATAATTTGAATTTCTTTGTACTCGAAATAGTTCAAATTTGCAAATTGTTCCAATTTCAATTAAAAGTAAAACAGATCAGATCGCCCTATAAATCGCCTAGCATTAATGGAATTCTTCGGATAATGCTACAAAAGCTACGTGACAAGATAGTTCTTTGGCTAATGTTGATTGTTAAGGCATGCATGCATCTAAACCATTATACCAATGAGCTGGTAGTGGGCTGTGAAAATTGTCCATGAGTCCGCTAAAGATTTCAGGGCATTCACTCTAATATCGTTCATCTTGAAGACGATGGAAGGGGTATTGGAGCTCCATCTACGATCCATTATTGATAAATTTCCCATCTCGACTTGCCAACACGCTTACCTCGAGGGTAGATTCACGGAAACTGCTCTACATGAGGTAGTCCGAACGGCAGAGATGGCAATTTACTACAAAAAATATTCTCTTGCAGCCTTTTTAGATATACTAGAGTGTGCTTTCAATAATGTTAGCATACGTGCTATTCACAATTCTCTAGATAGGATAGACGTAGAAGACATTGGGAAATGTAATCATGCTAAAACCTAAAACAGTACAGTCAGATTTAGGTTACTCGACTTTAACTAGATATGTCCAAAGGGCGAGGTAATCTCTCCACTGCTGTGGCTGTTAGTCATAGACAACAAGGGTAGTCGCGCATGCGGACGACGTTGTGATCATGGTATCAGGTATGTTTCCTAGTGAGATAAGCAACCATGCAGGGAGATCTAGGGAAACTGTGAAAGTGGGTTAAAAGGTCAAAAGAAACCGGTTGATGGACAGAACGTCCATACATACTAGGAGTGGTTAAAAACCCCATGTTCAAAAGAACAACAGATTATATAGTGGCGCATAATAGCTTTGAGAGCGACTTCAAGTGTAAATTTCCTACCAGTATGGTATGGAAAGAAAACAGTTTTCAGAGTGACTTTGACATTTCAATCTTTACGGATGGGTCGAAGATGAAATGTGATGTAGGTGCAGGGGTACACTTACACAAATAAACTTTCACCAGTCTTTCCGTCTACCTGATGATGCCTCAGTCTTTCAGGCAGAAGTCCTAGCCATTAGAGAGGCATGTCGGTTGCCAGGAAATAACGTACCACAGGGTCGTAAGATGGCTATCGTGGTTGATAGTCAGGCGACGCTCAAAGCACTACAACCCACCACTGTGAAGTCTAAGCTCGTTAAGGAATGCAGGTCGGCAGGCGATAAATCGTCGTGCTGATATCACTCTCTTATGGGTTCCCGGACATAGGAACATTGGCTGACAAACTAGCTCGCTTTGGTTATTCCCTTCATATATCGTTAGCGGAACAGATGTCAATTCCCCTGGCGGTCATCAAAAGAATTAACTTCCTGTATTTTCGTCAGCAGGCAAACAGACGGTGAAAAGATCTTGTAGAGTCGCACGTGCTACACGTCCTAGTTAAAACGAAAATGGGTCACTTAGACTCATCAATAGAAGACGCTCGGATACCGCAATGCTCACAGCGGTTTTTGCTGGTCACTGGTGTGTAGGGATTCGCGCGGACAGACTGGATATTCCGTACAGAAGGCATTGTAGAAACTGCGGAAACGTAGATGAAGAGAAGTCACACACCCACTTTCTATGTCAATACCCAGCCCTGGCAGAGTAGAAACAAGTTTCTGGGCAAACACATCATTCACAACCTCTCAGACTGTTCAATCACATGTCCGGGTAATCTACTAAAATACCTAAAGTCGACGATTTGGATTTCGTAATACTGATGATACGAAGAAGTGGTTTCAAAACGGCACTCTAGAGCTATTTGTGGCTCGTAATGGACTATACGAGTCAGCCACGGAAACCAACCAAAACAGATTAAAAAACAAATTCACCATTTTTAATTTATTTCTATGCATATAGTAGTATAATATAAAGGTTGTTTTTTTTTTTGCTGATTTTAAGAATTACCAAGCAAAGGAATGATAGATGTCACAACGTCAATGGCATCGTCTGATTCTGTTTCGTAGAAAATTATCTGCATTTCATGCTTTGATTATGTCAGACATCAGACTGTTTGGATGAAATCTACTGTATGTTTCTCAAAGACTATAGAAATATATAGACTGGACAACTCGCTCACACTGTTAATATTACTCTCCCCGCCCAATCAGCAGTGTGAGTGAGTTTTGCTATATGAGTCTATATATTTCTATAGTCTTTGAGTTTATTTTAATAATGGAATTGTGAATTTTATATAAATAGTAAGTTAGAATAAATTTTTTTAACTTCCCTCCCCGCCTTCACACTTTGGTGTTTGAAAAGAGTGTATTGGATCGACTGGAGGAACATCTTCCTCTAATTTTACTTGTGCTGGTAAACAACATAAGCCTTTTGATTCACCCTTCCATATCGAAGCCGAGCAATTTTCACAGATAACCGTGATTGTGCCTAATGACACGGCAGACTCATATTTGTAATCAGTAGAAGGATCATACTTGTATTCATTAGAGGAAGAATCGACATTCATGTCAGTATTCACTTCATTGTTACACGATTTAAGAGTTTTCTTTGCGTTTTTCTTGCGTTTGTACAATTCTCGGGCTCTGCGAATTCTTTGTATTTCCCTTTCACGACTTAGACGACGTTCACGTTCAATTGGCGTTTCTCTATTTCTTCGCACTATATTACCATCTCTACTCTTAGCCAGCCTGTGTTCCCTTTCTTCTTCGGTTTCCTTTTTGACATATAAACGATTTCTTCTTGCATTTCTAGTCTTACGACCTATATTCGAACATTTGCGCCGCATAATTTAAATAATATCTTTAGTTAAATGCTGCGCTTAAATGGTATATCAGTATCGCTATGCATAAACTGCAAGTACAATAATCAGTACATACATATCTATTATGTTTCCTTCCCTTTACCTTTAGTTAAGTCCAAATGGTGATGATAGCGATAATTTTAAGACAAATTTCACCGCAATTTGAAGAAAATTTGCTGCTGCTATCAATAATATCAAGAATCAAGAATGATAAGTCGCAATGAAGAATAATATAGTGTTTGACAAGGTGTTGCAATTCCTATTTCCTACCGGAAATTGTAAATTTACCCAAATTGGTTTTTTTTTTGTCTAGGGCTGCCAGATTTTTCCTCATCCTGTAATAGCCTTTTAACAGTGAACTGAATTAAGATGGATTCACTTTTACTTTTTCAGTAGATATTTTGTATCATGAACAGCTGGTTTTTGTTTTGGTTATACAACCAAATTAGAGTCATGCACGAATGCATTTCCAAGTATGTACTTCCAAATACATTTGTACATTCATTTTATTTGTTAGCGAAAAAAGAAGAAGAAACCAAATGAATCGAATGGAAGGCCTGTAATTGATGCACATTTTGTTGATTTGATAAAGCAAATGCAAATGAAACAAATGAGAAGAGAAACCACACAAACGAATTGAATGCCTTCATTCAGTTTATATACAAAACTTGGAATACATGGAGTTCAGTGACATTGACGCGGCAATATTGATTGCCATTGTATACACACGCCCGTCTGACCGCAATGAAGATTTCATCATTAATGAGATTATTTCGTCATCCACTCATCCATTTCTGTCAAATCAAATCAAGAGAGCAGAATAGATTTGAAGAAAATCAAAACGTTTTGATTTCACTCAAATATTTGATCCTCACATCAAATCACTTCATTTCTCTGACGATTTGATCAGCTTTACTTTCCTAGCTTTACTTATATTTCTTTACTCATTGATCAAAAAGAAATTGGAAAACAACAACAATAATAAGCAACGAGCGCTCGCTACTATACGTAAAAATACGTGATTTGCAACCATTTGAAGGGTATACAAATAGTTCTTGCAACGCCCTTTCTCATTCCTGCTTAGTATTTACTAGAATATCAACAAAAATTATACAATTCAAATTTGCCTAATTTCTTTGTTAATTGTTTTGGGCCATGATTAGCTGTTTTTTGTTTTGGTTTGAAAGAGAAAACAGCAGAATTCTGCCGGAAATGACAGTTTCTAACCAAATATAACTGAAAATTTTCCAGCACTGTTACTAATTTACTAGTCCTGAAACGATTCAATTCTAAGTTTATTATTGAATCAATGGTCGATTCAACATTTTATCGATTCTGCTCGGTATAAATGCACTATTAGAAAATTTCGCATTCGTTCATTTGATTTGAAACTTGGACCATTCATATTTGCTCGGCATTGGAAATAAAGCAGTTGCTCGTCGACAGCAAGTTCTTCGTATCTCGAAACGCCAGCACGAAACTTTATTCGTTCTGTTTGCTTTACCAAGTACTTAAAACTTGGTTCATTTTATTGGGAAAAAAATTCTGACTAAAATTAATGATGTCCCTGGAAATACGGAACGACTGGGAACCTAACTGGCAGAGAGGTATATAATTTTTTAAATTATTTTGTACATTTATTTACCCGTTTAGGCTATATACATATCCAGTGCCAGCGAGTCATCTGAGCTCACTCAGAATGAACTTCCTAAATGGATTCAGCAGATGAGTCATCTTAGGCTCTGTATTCCTAGTTGTACTACTAGAAATTTCATTCCCTTTGCTCTCAACAGTTACGCCTTTCTACCGCATCGTGACTGAATCTAGACGATTCAATTAAGAAGGCCTATCTATCTGCCTGCCTCTGACCACATACGTCTTACTACTTTCAATTGACAGTCAATCGTCACAAATTAATAAATAAATAAAAAAAACGAGGGAAGCTGAACTGGCTCATACGGCCCAGGAGTCAACTTAGCCTAAGAAACAAAGTAATTATATATAAGGCTATAGTAGTGCCGTCCGACACATATGGTATTCTCCTATGGGGTACTGCAGCTGAATCCAACGTCCAACTCAGCCAGAAGATGGATGCAAAGCTCCACCCTTTGTCAGATATCAAACGCACCTTGTTACATGCAAAAGGAAGTTACTTCTGGGGACCTGCGAATCCCCTCGGTCAACCGTCACACAAGCTGGTATATAATGACCGACTCACGTCAACAGATTACCATCTGCTCTAGCTGAGGGTTCCGAATATTAAACTTTTATTATATATTATTATTTATATAGCTATTTTATTAAAACAATTTTTTGTTAAGCTGGTATAACCACACGTTCACCAATAATAATAATAATACAAAAAAAAACAAAAGTGTTGTTTACATGTGTTTATAATATATTGTATAATCTAACTCAGGATTTAAGGGTTTTAGCAATCGACCCGTCTATCTAATAAAAAGAGGGATTAAAATAAATTATTATGATTACAAGACATGATGAAGGATGATGATGTCCAAGAAGTTGTGTTCTAATGCTACCAAGCTTTTTGCAATCATCCAAAAGTTGTTTGATTGACAAATTATTAGAGAATGGACATGGAGAATAAATTTTACCGTTCAAGAAATTGTTGATGAGGGAGTCGACTGTGTCCCATGGAGTTGAACAAATTCGACGATCGGAATGTTCTTAACCATATCTGAAAGAAACTAATTTTTGCGTTACTTCACAATATTTTGTTGCTTCCAAAACCACTTCACACAATTGTCTTAGGCCGAGCCTCTTAAGGCATCAGTTCCGGTATGCACTGTATGCGTATGTGAAATCCTCAGAGGTTCTATCCCAATTCAAAGTTAGTAATATTTATTTCTCGCTATTTCATTAGCTTTATTTATAAAAAATGATATCCAAAACATTATTTCCCCATATCCTTTATAATTCTTTAAATATTGTATTGTTTTACATTCGAGCGGAACAACTTTACTAACAAATGTACAAAAGATTTTTGAATGCAAAACTAAGTTTGCGGGTCTGCTAGTTTTCATTATAACAATTTTCTATATTACTCATACTTTGATATTTGAAGCAAGTGTAGTACTTCTGTTGGAGAAATATCTTCCTCCAATTTTACTATTCCTGGAAAACAGCACAGGCCTCTAGATTCACCCTTCCATATCGAAGCAGAGCAATTTTCGCAGATAACCGAGATTGTACCTAATGAATCGACATGCTCATTCTTGTTGTCAATAGGAGCAGAATCAACATTCATGTTAGCATTCAATTCCTTTGTCTTTATTTCCCTATTCCTGGCACGCCTACGACGAAGTTCACGTTCTCTTTTTATTCGCAATAAGTTCGTTTCTCTACTTTTAGCCAGACTTTTTTCCTCGGATTTCTTTTCAACATTTACACGTTTTTCTCCTGTATTATTTGTATCTTTTGTCCTAAGTTTTTCTCTGTATTTCCGATTTCTCTCCCTGGTACGTTTAAGACGAAATTCCCGTTCAGCAGACGTTTCCCTTTTTATACGCATTGAACTCCTTTCTCTACTCTTAGCCAGCCTTAGCTCCCTTTCTGCTTCAGTTTCCCTTGCGATATATAAACGATTTTTTCTTGCATTTCTTGTCCTTCGACCTAAATTTGTAAATTTTCGCGGCATATTATTTATTTAGTTTAATTGATATCTTTAGTTAACTGTTTCCTGTATATGGTATGTCAGCGACGCTATGCATAAACTGCAAGTACAATAATCAGTATATAGATACGTACATATCTATTGAGTTTCCTTTCCTTTACCTGTGGTTACGTCCAGACGGCTTCCATATGCCTTAAATGATTATGACGGCGGTGATTTTAAGATAAATTTCAAGAACACAATATTTGGTGAAAATTTGTTGCCGCTAACAACAACTGATAATGGCAAGTCGCAATGAAGAATAATAGTGGCGGACAAGAAGTGAAACCGGAAATTGTAAAATTACCCAGTGTATTTTTTATCCAGCGCTGCCAGATTTTTCTTTAACCTGCTGAATTTGTTAAAAAAGAACCGTGATTTGAAATTTTTCACAGGTACAAATGGAAAAGCCACCTAGACATGATACAATTTACATACGTGTAGACCAATGTCAAGGATGGATAAAAATTTATTTACTCTCAATATTTCACTTACCGTCGGCACTTGACAAATGTTTCCTACTAGCGGTCCCGTCTGCTCACTTCAAATATTTCATGAAAGTGAGCACTTACCTTTATTTGTCTCTTTCACACTTACTTACTTTGTGAAGGCGTAAATGAGACAGCATGGTCATAGAGGGAACGATGATGGTCAAAGAGAGAATTCAGAGAGTAACATTCATGATGAAATAACACAAGCGTTTGGATATTTCGTCATGATTCGTATGTGGCACGCATACATTTATATTTCACTGGCACTATGATAATGCATGATGCATGACCGTGATCGGGCCCTATCAAACATTTGATCCAATGTATCTATATTTGTCTCTTTCACACACTCGCACCTTATGGAAGCGAATATGAGACAAATATGCACTACATGGTCAATAAGAGCAATATAAAAACTCTCTCGTTTTTAGCCATCTAGACACGATACAATTTGGTTCATCAAACCAAAGTACAAAAATCATGTGCGAACGCTCACGAGCACTCATTTATGAAAAATATCATAAATAAAGATTTTTTGTTTGAGCTCTCCTTCATATATGATGAACTAAATTGTATCGCGGTGGCTTAAAACTGTCTCGCTGTACGAAATATTCAAACAAGTGCGATATTTCATACAACAACCTACATGAGACATTTCACTAACCCTATGATAAAATTCCCTTAATTTTCCTTTACAACCTAGACACACTAGGCTGCATTAGCAATGTAATTCTGGTTTCGAAATTCAGAATGCAGTTTCATAAGAGTTGCCATGTAGTAGAACCATTTTTCTTCATATTTTTTTTTTTATTAATTTGTCATTTATATACTGAAAAGTTATTGTAGAATGTTAGTAAAAATCAATATAAGTATTTTACATTTATATATTATTTTATTCAATGTGATTTTAAAAAATAACTTATTTTATTGGGAAAATCACATTATATTTTATGAAACTCTGATATAATGTAAGCAAACCAGAATCGATTTAGTCAAACCGATAGCGACTGCCTTATGTAAACTTAAGCACAAAAAATCGATATTCGTTATATCGAAACTTGCACAATTGATTTGAGCGTCATATAAATATGGTATATAATGCTGTTGCTGTTTGTTGTTTTACTGTTGCAATTTGTTTTTGGAGTGTTATTAGTTTACTGCCTTTGTCTCTTGACATTGTGAACTGGTTGGTCCCTTGGGAATCGCAGCTCTGTTTATTATTTTATATTAATTGATGTTTATGCCCCACGTTGGGCGCCAAATAATTTGAAGCACTTAATTTTTATTTTGCGACAGATATGCGCGCTTATATTAATTGTCTAATGAAGACTAACCAAATATAACAATATCTGATTCTTATATAGCCTGCACACTAATTTAATTCGAAAACAATTAACAATAGTTCGCAAACCAATTAGAGAACACAAAGGAGATAATATAATTTTTTATTGTATACTGCACCTGTATTCTCTGATATTTCTCATGTTAACTCAGACATCCAGTGGCAGCGAGACATCTGAGCTCACTCAGAAGTTCCTGAATGGATTCGAAATCTAAGCAGACCACTGAAATAACGTTGACAACAGTTTAAAATCGCAGAAATGTACGTTTTCGCTGACCAGAGACTCCTGTCCAACCGCTGTCCAGTATTTGATCGAATAAGCTTCAAGCAGTCTTCTTCTGATATATTTTTAATCCTTGAGTAATCGCTGTATATAACTATAAGTCAGACGCTTTCTTCATAAACATATGGTTGGTATTGTATTGTAGTAACGCCAGGGCTTTTGTGTCAACTTAGGTGTCCCTAGTCGTACCACTTGAAATTTCATTCCGCATGCCCTAGTGCACAACTAAATTCACATCACACGATCCATTTCGTGTCTCATCTGTTGATTATAATCAATTTTATTACATCCTTTCGCCCACTGTCTACCCCACCGTGACTGAAGCCGGTCGATGCAATTAGGAACCAGACATGGATACTATTTTTAATCGACAGTATGTTGTCTAAATTAGTAAATAACTGCATAAAAAAACTGCGGAAGCTGAACTGGCTCATATGGCTCAGGAGTCAACTTAGCCTAAGTAATAAAGTAATGATAAAGTAGTACCGTCCTGGACATATGACATCCCCCTATGGGGTACTACAGCGGAGTCCAACGTCCATCTCATCCAGAAGATGGATGCAGAGGTCCGCCCTTCGCCAGATCTCAAACGCACCTTGGTACATGCGAAACGAAGTTAGTTTCAGGAACCTGTGAACCCTCTCTGTCCATGAGCAAGTCAACACTTTACACAAGCTTATAATAATAACCGGCTAAAGTCTCAAGCCAACAGACTACCATCTGCTCTGGCTACAAATATCTTCAGGAGAAGCTCAAGCGCTTTCACTCTGATGACCTGCGGATCCACGGATACCAAAGAGGATGTAGGCGCTCCTCTTCTAAAATTTAAACTTTTATCTTTTATTGTAAATTACATAGACTCTAAGTCATCTACCATTATATAGCAATTTCATTAAAACAATTTTTTTTAGCCGATAAACCTCGGTAGTTAACGGTTTTCATATATTATAAGATTACAAAAAAAAAAAAAAAAAAAATATTTACAATTATATTTTATAATCTTAAGTTTTAAGAGTCCTAGCAATCGACTCGCCTATCTTATAAAAAGGTGGATTAAATTATTATGTATACAAAACTTGATGAATAATGACTTTGTGGATAGGAAATTTAATTTATGTGGACGACAGATAGCGTCCAAGGAATTGTGTTCTAATGCTACTAAACTTTGTGCAATCATCCAAAAGTTGTTTGAATGACAAATTATTATCAGAGAACGGACTTGGAGCAAGCAGTTGTTAGTGAGGGAGTTGACTACGTCCCATTCTTAATAGGACGGAAGTTGAATAGATTCGACGATCACAATATTTATATACATATCTGGAAGGAACTAATTTTTGGAAGTTCTAATTTGGATATATCTACTGTATTTTTTATCTTGTTGATAGAATTATGGAATTGTATATTTTTAATATAACAATTTTCTATCTTACTAGCTACACTCTTCGGCTTCAAACTTTGATATTTGAAGCAATTGTAGTGGTTCGGCTGGAGGAAGAGCTTTTTCTAATATTATTTTTCCTGCAATACAACATAGGCCCTCAGATACACCATTCCATATAGCAGCAGAGCACTTTCCACAGATAATAGATAATGGACCTAATGGAACTTCAGGCTCACACTTGTATTCAATAGGAGGATCATACTTGTATTCAATAGAAGAAGTATCGTCGTCATTCATGTTAGAATTCACTTCATTTGACCACGAATTAGGAGTGTCCATGGTCGCGTGTTTGGACAATTCTCTGGCTCTCCGTTTTCTATCCCTGTCACGCTTAAGACGAAGGTCACGTTCAACTGGTGTTTCTCTATTTATTCGCAACAATTTCCTTTCTCTACATTTAGCCAGCCTTTCTTCCCTTTGTTCCTCGGATTTCTTTTTATTATTTATACGTTTTTTTACTGATATTCTTGTCTTTAGTTTTTGTCTGGCAATCCGTTTTCTTTCCCTGTCATGTCTCAGACGAAGGTCACGTTGAACAGACGTTTCCCTATATCTTCGCATTGAAGTCCTTTCTCTACTCTTAGCCAGCCTTTCTTCCCTTTCTTCTTCAGTTTCATTTTTAACTTGCAAACGTTTCATCCTGGCACCTCTTGTCAGACGTCCGATGTTTGAAACTTTTCGCGGCATAATAATTGATTTGATCTTTAGTTAAATGTTGTCCGCAAATTATATATTGAAGAGAAGGTCTTCATCCGCATCGCTTGGCATGAACTGTCAATATAATAACAAATACATAAGTTTATATTATGATTTGGAACTATTTCATTTAATTAATTATATTGACATTAAAAATTTGTTTCCTTTACCGTTTGTTACGTTCAAATGGTTTCCATTTGCCTTAAATGTTGATGATTTTGACAATCATTTTAAGAGAAAATTCAAAAATTGGTAGAAATTTGTTGCTGCTTTTAACAAAACAATGGAAAGTCACAATGATTCAGAATAGTGATGGACTTGTTGCATACTTGTATACAAATTTCCTACCGGAAATCGTGAAAATGCCCAAAGTGAATTGCATATATGGCATTGATATTAAATACTATTTTTGTTGTGCTTAGAACATATATAATTTATTTAAGATTAACAAATGAAGGTGTGTCTTATCAACACGGTTTTATATGAAGAGTAAAAATAATGGTAATGTTCTATATCTAGTGTTGGTTAGTGATAACAGTGATCAATGCGTCGCCGTGGTGTATGAGCGAGATAGAAAAAGGGTCTCAGGTGGTGCAATGCGTACACATCGCCTTCATTCAGAATGAGTATTTCACTTGTGGGTGTACATTGTACAATGAATATAGACTTCATTAAATTTAAGTTCAGTTTCTACTGAAGTGGAAAACGTAAATGCATTCCTACAGACCTGTAGGAATACATTCACGTACTTCACTTCACCGAGTACTCCCCGCCCCCATATATTATTTGCATTATATATAGTGAGTACTTCGTTATTGTTCTTTTAAACGAATTCGCAATGACTACAGTGGAGCAAAATTGAGTAGATTCATCTTATTATTTGCTAAAGTAACTTTGGGAATTGTTTTCATAATTTTTTATTGAGCCGTTTGCCTCCTACAAACCAAAATGTGTAAAAAAAAAAAACATTTACAATTTCATATCTTATTAGCTACCCTCCCCGGCTTTACATTTTGATATTGGAAGAGTGTAGCGGTGAAGGTGGAGGAAGATCTTCCTCTAATTTTACTTGAGCTTGTAAACAGCACAGGCCTTGACCTTCACCCTTCCATATCAAAGCAGAGCAATTTTCACAGACAACAGACATTGTACCTAATGAAATGGCAGGATCATAATTATATTCAATAGAAGGCTCACACTTGTATTCAACAGAAGAAGAATTGTCATTCATCTCAGAATTCACTTTATTGTAACACGATGCCTGACTCCTAGTCTTCTTGTACTTGCGTTTGGACAATTCACTGGCCCTCCGAATTTTTTGTCTTTCCCTGATACGACTAAGACGAAGTTCACGTTCAACAGACGTTTCTCTATTTCGGCGCAATACATTTAATTCTCTACACTTAGCCAGCCTTATTTCCCTTTCTTCTTCGCTTTGCTTATTAATATATATACGTTTTCTTCTCGCATTTCTTGTCAAACGACCTAAATTTGAACGACTTTTTTGCGGCATAATAATAATAATTAATTTAACATAAAATTTGTCCTTAAATAATCTTTTGAAGAGAAGCTCCTCACCAGCATCGCTTTGCACAAAACTGCAAATACATGACAACAAGTATACATATATACATACATACATATTATGTTTTGAAACACTTTGATTTAATTGATTATGTTGCATATGAATAATTGCTTCCTTTACCTTTGGTTATGCCCAAAATGGTTTTTATATGCCTTCAATGATGGTGATGGCGATGATTTTAAGATAATTTTCAGAAAACACAATTCTTGGTGAAAATTTGTTGCTGCTATCAGCAAACTCAACAATTGACAATGACGAGTCGTGATGAGTAATAATAGTGATGGGCAAGAATAGATACAAATTTCCTACCGGGGAATTGTAAAAATACACAAAGTGCATTTCATGTTCATCATGCAAAGTAGTCTTAAGGCAACTACAGCGTTTCATGCAGTGACGCAGAAAGTTGATATGTATAGATTTGTATGAAATAAACTTTGCCATGCAATAGAACTACAAAAAACCGTTCCCTGACACAAAAACAGCTATAGTGATGGGAAAAAGGCTGTTTTTGTGAATGGCAAACAAATATTTTCATGTTTTGGTGAATGACAAATATTTGATTTTATTTATTTTTGTTTAATAATATTCTTGAGTTTCCTAATATTTTAAAGTTGCAATGCGTATATGTGTCAGACAAACTTATTGAAGGGATAAAAAAACATAAGAGGATATATGACAAAGTCTCACTTCAATATAAAAACAAAATATAATTAATTATGCTGCAAATGAATAATTGTTTCCTTTACCTTTCGTTACGCCCAAAATGGTTTTTATATGCCTTTAAAGATGGTGATGGCAATGATTTTAAGATAATTATCAAAAAACACAATTCTTGGTGAAAATTTGTTGCTGCCATCAGCAAACTCAACAATTGACAATGGTGAGTTATGATGAGTAATAATAGTGATGGGCAAGAATAGATACAAATTTCCTACCGGGAATTGTAAAAATACAAATCAAAAGCGCTTTTGATTTATTCATACTAAAATATAGAGTTCGTGCAGTCAAATTCATTTGAAGTGATTTTGAATTTCACTTATATTTTGATTTTGTGGTATCCTGTTCTTTTCTGTTTACTAATATTTACTTGCAATTTAAATTCGCGCTCTTTTCTATTTACGCTGTCGACGGGAGCTACGTATAAATGATTATCTTCCAATAGAGAAGTGGACCAGTATCGGTAGAAATGTTCTCCATTATTATTATAAGAAAAACAAACACTATCGATAGTAGATATAGACAGATAGCATCCAATGAGTTGTGTTCTAATGCTACCAACCTTGTTGCAATTATCCAAAAGTTGTTTGATTGACAAATTATTATCAGAGAATGGATGCAGTTGTTGGTGAAGGAGTTGACTATGTCTCATTCTAATCGGAAGGAAGTTGAATAGATTCGACGATCACAATATTCATATACATATCTGAAAGAAACTAATTTTTGGGAGTTCTAATTTGTAGATATCTACTGTATTTTTTTATTTTGATGATAGAATTATGGAATTGTATATTTTTAATATAACAATTTTCTATCTTACTAGCTATCTTCTTCGGCTTCATACTTTGATATTTGCAGCAATTGTAGTGCTTCTGCTGGAGAAAGATCTTCCTCCAATTTTACTTGAGCTTGTAAACAACATAGGCCCTTAGATTCACCCTTCCATATAGAAGCAGAGCAATTTTCACAGAAAACAGACATTGTTCCCAATGTAACTTCAGGCTCATATTTGTATTCAATAGAAGGATCATACTTGTATTCAATAGAAGAAGAGTCGTCGTCATTCCTGTTAGAATTTACTTCATTTGAACTCGAATCAGGAGCCTCCATGGTCGTGCGTTTGGACAATTCTCTGGATCTTCGTTTTCTATCCCTGTCACGCTTAAGACGAAGTTCACGTTCAAGACACGAAGTCTTTAGTTTTTCTCTGGCAATCCTTTTTCTATCCCTGTCATGCTTAAGACGAATGTCACGTTCCACTGACGTTTCTCTATTTAATCGCAACAATTTCCTTTCTCTACCTTTAGCCAGCCTTTCTTCCCTTTGGTCCTCGGATTCCTTTTTATTATTTGTACGTTTTTGTACTGATTCCCGTGTCTTTTCTTTTTCTCTGGCAATCCGCTTTCTTTCCCGGTCACGTCTAAGACGAAGGTCACGTTCAGCAGACGTTCCTCTATTTCTTCTCTTAGCCAGCCTTTCTTGCCTTTCTTCTTCGGTTTCATTTTTAATTTTTAAACGTTTCTTCCTTTCACTTCTTGACAGAAGTCCGATATAAACTCTTCGCGGCATAATAATTGATTTGATATTTAGCTAAATGTTGTCCGCAAAATATATATTGAAGAGAAGGTCCCCATCTGTATCGCTTGGCATGAACTGTAAATACAATAACAAATAACAAATAATAAATAGTATGTATTATGTTTTCTAAATGTTTCATTTAATTAATTGTATTGAAATTGGAAAATTATTTCATTTACCTTTTGTTACCCGCAAATGGTTTTTATTTGCTATAAATGATGATTTTAAAACGAATTTCAGAAAACACAATAACTGGTGTATATTTGTTGCTGCTCTCAGCAATATAAACAATTGACAATAGAAAATCGTGATGAGCAATAATAGTGATGGGCAAGAATTGATATAAATTTCTCACCGGAAATTTTAAAAATACCCAAAGTGCATTTCATGTTCATCATGCAAAGTAGTGTTGGGTAGCCACTACTCACTTTGGTGAACATGTTCACTTTTTTTTTGTTTAGCAAGTCAACCCGCTCACATTGCTTAGTTGTCCACTTGCTCAATTACGAACTAGTGACCTGCCTGAATACATGCATATGCCATTCATGCATGCATCATTCCTACTCATATGTTGCCATATATAAGATAACTACATTCATGCGTCTATATATCTAATACGATAAAAGTAAAGTGTATCATGTCAGCAAAACCATTGTGAATGTTACATCTTATCAAGAAGTTCTAAAAAAGGCTTGCTCGTCATTTGACAACCTTTTTGGACCTTTGCCATGGATTTCTAACAAGACAACACACCCATACATACTGCCAGTGTGATTATATCGTGAATCGAGACAAAAAATGTCACACTTTTGAACTGGTCACCATACTCACCGGACCTTAACATAATAGAAAACGTTTTCGAGTGGTCAGTATTCAATAAAAATAATTTTGCTTGACTTAAGTAAAAGCTTGTATGACTGAATGCCAGATAGAATTTTCGAGGTTATTTTAAACAAGGGATGCTCAATCCGTTACTAAAATCTTTCATTATACTTGGAACTTTATACTTTACTAATAACAATTTTCATTTATATATAAAAAGCAGTTTAATGTATATTAAAGGTAAAGTAGGATATTTAAGTGAAATTATTTTGCTTGTACGTAATTTTTAAGTTTTGAAGTGAAAGTTCTTTAGCGGCGCTGGGCAAAAATTTAGAATTGGAAAATACAACGTTCACGTTTTTTTGATTCTGTATCTCATGAACCGCATTAGGTAGACACTTCAAATTTTCACAAAGTATGTATTTTTGTTGTCATATCTACAACAAAGAATACATTTTTTGGAAAGTCGGAAAATATCAATAAAGATATTACAATTACACAACAACAACATTCTTATGCAACTAAATTTTCGAAAAGTGTTCAACATATGTAATTTTTATAAAAGCTCAATAAATGAAAGTTGTAGATAGATCAAGAACATTTTGCAAAGTGGACTATTCAAGTGCCACACAGCGTATAAGTGTGTGACCCATACTCATCAACCATGCAAGTTTCAATGTATATTATTCTAGAGAATGAATCTTTTGATATACCCATCATTGTATTGTAATATTGGTGACATCACCAATACAATATTTTTATATGAATCGTCGAGATGCATTATTTGTTTGACTCTCTATCTCTCTCTGTTTCATGATTCATTGTTCATTCAAGAAAATCTGCACTCAACTTTGCTACAAAATAACCATGTTCTGGGCCCCCGAGTCATCAAGGCATATACGGGAACAAATGTGCTGATATGGCTGCACCGTCTAACTCCAAAGATTTAAAGAACCTCTTCACCTGTCACCTTCGATCAAGGAAGCTGTTTGAATGGGCCCAATTCAATAATCGGTATACTGGTATCAACCAGACGTGTTCTATATATATATAAGAACTCTTCATCACCCAAACTCACTGGCAGCTTCACTCTATGCCAATCCAATATACCAAGACATCTGACCCATAATTATCAACCATGTAAATTTCAAAATCCTAGAATTACTGGATCGCATATCTCCTATACAATTATTGTGGTCAGTATCTTGAAACACATTCTCGTACAATAATAAATCATCATATTTACACATCATACGTACACTTGAAATATATTTTTTTATTATAAATAGAAAGAGTACAAACGGTTCTATTTGAATTTCTCTTTTGTTTTTAGATATTTCTGTATACAATGATAATTTTTTAATTTATTTCAGAGAAGATGTTCATCATCATATGCTAGAAAATAAATGAAATATGTATGTTTATATTCCACATGTAAAAACTTTTTGCATATATTATTAATTACAACAAATGAATATATGTGTGTGTATAAACAAAATCATAATAAAGAAATATAGGATAGATAAAAAAAAAAACAAAAATACTAAGTTATAACAATAATATTTAAAATTAGAATTTAACATCAATCATATTCATATGTTGTTTTGTTTTTGTTTAGTTAAGTAGTAATATCGTTGGTTATACACATATATAAATCACATTGATTCTAACAACAAGGAGGAAATCATCTGGTTCGGAAATAATATTATACTTATGTAGTTTTTCTGTTTCATTGAGAATAAAGTATGATCTATTGCTACTACTACTACTACCACTATTCTACACCTGTGTGGGTAACCATCATAAAGACAAACTTGACGATGACGACAACTACAGCGAATTTTAAATTATACAAGAAAATAAATATCTATACTCCTTTGCTATATATCACCAAAGAAATAACCCAATGCAGTGGCTGCCTTGACGCGGACTAAGTGATTCTCATCTCTGAGTAAAATGGCAATTTTACTGCAAACAGTTTCAGTGTGAGTGTTTCGCTCAGTGAGATAATTATGTAGTATGCCTTAAAGAAACAAGTGAACAATTAATAATTTAATTTGTTAATCAATTAAAAACCATGTAACATACCAATGACTATGGCTGCACTGCCTCGCACTTCTGGCCATTGACTGCGCAACTTTGGTATGCATGAGTCAATGAAGTCTTGTATGTGTTCGCTCAGCTCAGTTGCCTATAAGAAAAAAAAAAAAAAAAAAAATTGTAATATTATATGCCGATTTTATGGAATCTACGCGAAGAACTTACAATTACTTTGACAAAGTCAACAATAAAGTTGTTATATTGCAGTTGTCCATGGTCAATGAGATGACGTTGTGCCATTTCATTGACTTTAATTGCATTTAACAAACTACAAACACAACGCAAAGTACCCTTGCAAGCCTGAAATTTTAATAAATATAAATTGGGTTTAATTCTTCATTAAAGTACATATCAAATGTCCCAAAACTCACCCTAATGATAGTGGCTTCACTTTCACTTAAGTGCAAAAGCAATGGGAAAAGATTGGCAAATAGTTGCTCCTTTAGTGCTTCAATTGAGGAATTTGGTGAGATGCTACCATCGTTAAGGTATAATTTGGTTTGACAGAGATCACCAAAAAGTATAATAGCTGCTTCTCGTATCTCAAGAGAATAATTGCCAAAAAACGGACGTATGCGTATGGCAAGCGAAATGTGAAAGGATTCAACACGACGATCGCTTGGCAATGACTGTAGAATGCGTGATAGGCCACGCATACTCTCCAATGGTACATTGATAATACAATCACTGCAATAACAAAAATTGATTGATACATAAAGCACATAAAACAGAAATGATAATGTGCTGACCTGACGGTATCGTCGATACCCTTTAGTAAAGCTGTGATTGCTGTCTCTGCATACTTTTCCATATCATGTTCATTTAGATGACCCACATAACCCATTCCTTGTATACTTAAGCCGCGTACCACAGCATTTGGATCACTCAGAGCTGAGCTTAGATGCATCATAATAATTGAAGACACTTCACCACTAGGCTTAAGAGGTACAAGACGCGAATAGAGGCCAATAGCAGCGACACGCTGTCCATCATACGGAGAGGACACATATTTGCTGAGAGCGGAAACAACTTGTTTCATATTAATAGAGTTAATCTCCAAATGGTTTGCAAGTCCAATTGCAATTGGTGTTAGCAATTCAATGAAATTCTTCAAATCTGTGCTTGCTGCAAGTTGTGTATGCACAGTTAGCACAGTTGAGATCTGTTCTATTTGAAGATTGGTTAAGAAGACTTGAAATGTTTCCAATACTATTTGGCAGGGATTCAATTTAACCAATTCCTTGTTTGGTACAAATCCAAATTTAGATTTTGCCGTTGCCGCCAGCAAGCTGCCAGGACTATTAGTTATGCCAATGGTATTCCCGGTTGTTGGTGAAATGCTACGCGAACCACCAGTGTACATGGGTGCCGCCAGATTTGTATATGTTGCCAGTGATGTTAACAGCATTGAAAATATTTCAGCAAAATGTTTTTGAAGCTCCTAAAAACACATAATAATAATTATTGTAAATACACATTTTCCAAAGAGGATTCAGGGAAGAATGTATGTATATATGCTAATTATTAATGAGTAGTAACTTCTAAATGTCTTTCCTTTATTGTTGTAACTTGATTTGTTCTACTTGATATGGAATTGGTTAGTGCTTCTAAAGTAGAATGGCTTATTTTGCTATTTTCCATGATCAGAACGTCTTTGAGCTGTTTAATGGTTTCCATAGGTCTTCAATCGGGTTTCGGGAGGTGTTATCTTAATCTGTTTGTAAAGGATGTCAATTAATGAGGTGTGTTCAACAATTTGACAGTTCATTTTATATGATCAAAGATCAGGTGAGCATATTCCTCACCTACTTGTCTCAACTGTTTTTCCAATCAGTTAGAACACACACTTCTTACATTCTCTTCGACTTAAACTCTCCACATCTACACTATACAATCAATCACCAACAAGCTAATTCATAAACGATCCGCTGCAATGAATTCGCTATCAGTCATGGCACATGGGTATGTCATGGATGTCCTAAAACGCGTCAATAGCTCTAACAGCCACTTGAGTTGTCTCTTTCTTTTTCGTCAGGGAAACCAATTTTCCGAAATTTATTTATTCATAAATTGTATGGTATATGTTAAACAGGATGATTAACTGGGCTACACGAGAAGTATAGCAAACCTACTTGTTTTCCACTAAGATTTATTGAATTCGCGATCTGAATATATTCAGACCTAAATAAGTCCTTATTTTTATGAACTAGACGGCGAATTTCCCGTTTTCTTTTCTATTTGAAATATAGTGAGTGAGGATGAAGGCCATGGAAATATTTTGGAAAAGCACATATACTTTTTCTTTTCTGAGAAACATATAAACATTAGTATCAATTTACACTTACATCATGTATTTCTTTGCACGGCATCATTTCTCGCAATGCACAGAATATGGCAAACGACTGAACACTGGCAATCTTTTGACGTTCACTTGATGTTGGCTCATTTGGTTCATAGATGCATGAGGAAGACAAAATTTGCAAGAAGTTCTCTAATAGAATATCGGTTAGTTCTTTGTCAGTACATATCAAATGCCAGTATTCAACAATGTGCCTGTCAATGTACAAATACATATTATATTGAACAATTATATACTTCATAACAAGAGATAATACTTACTCATCGAATGGCAATTGCTGATTGAGCATTTCAGTGCATACCAATTTTGGATGATGCTTAGTGAGAGCAACAAGAGCTTTTAGTACACCAGATTTGGCACGATTCACTTCGCAGCCTTTAATAGCAAGCAAACTGTCCTTAACAAGATCTGGTATGGCATGAAAGAGTTCAGAGCCCTTTTGTTGTATGAAGAACTTAAGGACAACACTAGCGCCAATTGTTGAACTTTGCTCGGGATCACGCAGAGATTGTAGTAATGTTTTACTACAGTAATAACACAAAGATAAATAATTTATATGACGTACTATTTATAATTGGATAGATCAAATCATCACAATATGCATACCTGAATTGTAAATACTGAAAACTAGAAATGCGTTGAGCGATAATTTTCGCAATATCACCAGCTAAATTATAGATTAATTTTGGATCATCAGTTATAATTTGCTCTTTGACAATTTCTATTTCCTTGATCCAATCGGAATTGCTATCGGCAATGGTTAATGTTTCGTAAATACATGAGATTTCCAAGGTTTTTTGTAATATATCAACCGAAACTTGCCGTACAGTACCATTCGAATCAATGCAACGTGGAACTATTTTGCCAAGCATTTGTCCAGTTTGATGGAATTTTGATGGTGCCTCACAACCAATTTTCATTGATTTTATATAAACATCGAGTGTATTATTAAAAACGTGACTAGCACATATGCGCACTTCCGAATTCTTATCCCTCGTCCAGCATTCCAATATCGATATGATTAGATCAAGCGTTGCTGGTGATGGATCCATTTCGACAATAACTTTAACGAGTGCATTCAATTCCGGCAAAGATTCATTTAAATGTTTTGCCAAAAAACTATTGTGGTCATCCTCCTCTTGAGACTCGAATTTCATTTTGAGTTTTTGTGCGCAAAAGAAGAAATTCTTACATGCAATTTCAAAAATCACTCCACCATCAACTGTTTCCATTGCATCATCACCACCTGCATTTCAACATAGATAGATAGATAGACATAAGTACATAGATACTTATTAATAATCAACAAATATACATTGCGCCACTTGAATAGGAACACTTCCTCAAAAAAGTATCATCAGTAAATTGGAACATAAAGTAAAATGGTGGTTCAAGGAAAGCCATTACAAGAGACAGAATAGTTTATAAGGGTACAGGACTGTAATTTAAAAAAAATATCAGAATGGAAAGAGAAAAGCTAAAAAGTTCATTTTTACAGTTCCGTACCCTATTACTAAGATTCCGCTGTCCGTCCGTTTGACCCCGGTAGTATCACATGAACCGTAATAGATAGACAGTTGATATTTTCACATAATATATATTTCTATTGTCATAATAACAACAAATAATACAATTAAAATAAAGTTAAAAAATTTAAGGGGAAATGATTTTATATATGATACAGAAAAAAGAATGCAATACTTTATTATTTGGCAACTACTCAAACCTCATCAGTTGCGCTATCTGTGTGTGACTTGATCATTTATTCCATATATTGAAACAAAGCCGCGCTGATTTTCATTCTTTAATGTCATCTCTTTCATATTCAAAATAGGGTAAAATCAAGTATGGTCACTGAAACATACAGAAAAAATAAATAAAACATACAATATCTATGGAACCCTCTATTTGCGGTTCCGACCCGCAGTTGGTCTATTTTTTTAAGTGACAACAAAAATTATTGAAAAACATGAAATGACGAAAAAACCATGTGCTTTCTAATGGTAACAGATGAGTTATTTTGAGAGATGCTAGGAATGTGTTAGACTCAATAGCGCCAAGATAAAAGAACATAATGGAGTTCAAGCTAGCCTAACCACTATATCTGACGTGTTATTTCAAAAGCTAAATATATAAAGACTTTATATTTGTGACATTCCTAAATCGCATCAACTTAGTTTTTGTCATACTCATGTGAGTGCAATCGTGGTATTTTTTCCGACCAAAAGTCTAGTCATAACAAAACAGGGAGCGTGAGGAGCAGTCATGTATCATTTGTTCGCTACAATTTTTGTAGATGACTATAAATTCTAAGGCATAAACGACTTATCATTCTTTGACGAGCTATTGAGACATATCATTTTAACAATGCGTGAACTCAAACTTCTCTGATCGGTTCGTAATCATAACTCATGGCTTTTACACTGGCCCTCACACTCAACAGACCAGAAAAATGTATCAGTCTGGACATATTGACCCAAAACAAATTTTAATTCTTGCCATCAAACTATAACTTTGCGATTTATTTGTGTGAATTAATTATTATTTTCAATTCAATTTAAAATATATAAATTCCAGAAACTCAGGAGAGCTGAACTGGCACCTCAGCTCTTGGAAAAAATTATCATTAAATAACAAATCGTGCCTACAAATAGTGGCACCAAATCTGGGGTGCTTCTGCCGCCTACAACAAAACTAGATTTCAAGCGTGCCAAAACAAGGCACTTTGAAATTTCTCTAGCGCCCCTGGTTTGTCCGAAACATCACTCTCCATAAGGACCATAAGATACCGACGGTAATTGAGGTGATCCAACTACACAGTAGCCGTTAACATGCTAAACTCGAGAGTCACCCAAGCCCATGGTGTCCACCCTGACCAGATGTTCAATAAAAAGGCATAGACTTAAAAGGCTACAACTGCATGACCTCCGCATAAGGAGGAAGTAAGAGCCATTTTAGCAAAGCAAACCAAAGTTTAGGACTATAGTAAACAACTCATTATCATTATCATCAAAGAAATAGAATTATATAAAAATGTACGAAAAAATCTTAAATTCCATTTCACTTACCAATACGTATAAAGTCTGTGCCCAATTTAAGTATGGTCGGTAGCAATGGCAAATCATCGAATGGTGTCTCTATTGGTATACTAAAAACTGCTTCCATAATTTGTTTGCGATATTTCAATGGGGAGGTTAATTCCTCTTTGGTAACAATGATTTGATTGCAAATGCTAAGCAATGTCTTGAGTATGGCTGACATGAGAGTCTGATCTTTATTGCCCGTCAATTGCAATATAAGAAAATTCAATAAAGTGTCATCGAGATTTTGCAAGGACTGCAACGGATCTGCCTCATCCATGATGTGTCCAAAGGCTTTGACCACTAACAAATTGGTTTTATAGTTTTCAAGTTCCTTGTGTGTGTCCTTGATGAAATGTAGATTGCTAAAGAAACCAGTGGAATGTTTACGACCGCCAATGTGAGCCAATTCAGCTAATTTTTTAATCAAATGAGGCATATGAACTCGTGATAAATAGCCCAAAGCAGATGCACAGGCAGCAATTTTCTTTTCATATTCAACATGTTTAATGTGCTTGTCTAGCTTCTCCTGTTTGGCAGCAGTTATAATTAAATCAATTTTATTGTGAATTATCTGGACATCTGTAACGTGGCACAGCGCAAGACCAATTGCCTTGATGAGCATGCCACGTTCGGCATTTAACTCAGTTATAACAAATTCATTATGTGGTATTGAGATAGGATACATTAATAATTGTTCAGCCATTTTGTTCACTAAACGTTCGGCGAAATGTTCATCGCGCAAGTTTAAGAATTCGGTGGTTTCTGTGATGAATTCGTGCAACTTCTTGAAAAATACCGATTCCTTATTGATGTGCAAAAGTAAATCAGATATACGCTTCTCCCATATTGATTCAAGTGATGGATTCAAATGTGGATAATAGTAACGAAGAAAAGATAAGATATTCGAGGAACGTTTGATGCAGTTATAATTGCCTAGGAGGGCAATGCAACGTGCAAAAATTGTCTCGGCACACGGCACAATGATTTTGCCTTTTTTTATATTTGAAGAAGCCAAAGATGGATTTGTTGTTGGTTTTGTTGTATTTTGTGTATCATCATTGTTGTATTGTTCCGTGGCAAGTGCATCATCATCATTAGCCAAATCAAATTCAATATTGGGTGATTTAGAAAATAAACTAGCTAAGCATTTAGCAAGATTTCCACATATATCAGTGTAATCCAATAAGACAAAATAATTGAGAAGTTCCCGTTTTAAAAGCTCATCCAATGTACCAACTGTTGACGATAACATCGATAGCATATTCTCACAGGAAACCACAAAATTGGCATGTTCTTCCAATGAACCATGATCTTGATTTACTTTGGTATATTTGCAACTATAACGCACAATGAACCAGACAAACTCTTTGTCGCGTATGAATGATTTTTGCGCCAATGCCACAATTGTCTTCAGTAGTGTCATCTTCATTTTAATACTCTTCTCGACCAATATCATTTGTTTCAAGCATTCAATAAATGCATGAAGCTTATTTTCAATATTATCAGTTGAGGTATTCAGCAAATGTGTCAAGATGAGCAAGGATTTAATGCGTTCACGTTCGCTATTATTACGCAAATGTATGAGCAAAGTCTCCATAATTTTCGTTGCATATACATTTGATAATAAATAGAAACAACGTAAGACCTCATTGTGTCCTTTAACGGTTTGTGGCTTCTCATAGTCAGGATAGACACAAACTAAATCAAATAGATTCGATATCAATTGATCGGCAACATTATCCAAGACATTGGGCTCCAATGCTATGTTAGTCTTGAGTACAGATGAAAGAAACTGTGTGACGGAATTTCGTTCGATTGAGCGACGATAAAGTGCCAATATTTGTGGTACAAGACGAGCGGATTGATCTTGAATTTTGTCAGCTGGCAATAAGGGATACATTGAGGACAAGGCTTGCAATATTTCAACGCAAACTTTTGGATCACGTGAATGGAGCCATTGATTGAATAGTATATCATATGCCACTGAGATTTCAGTACTGCAATCCACATAATTTGAATTAAAAGGTGATGATGATGATGCACGATGTTTATTAACATTTATGTTATCACCAATAAGTTCTTCTTTTTCTTTTTCACTTTTCTTTTCCTTTTCCTTTTCCTTTTCCTTCTCCTTATCATTATCAATATCATTTGCTATTATTGTTGTGATATTGTTAACACAATTTTTAGTGGCTGATAAAGAAGAATGTTCCAAAAGTGCTTCACTGAAACGTCCAATTGCATAGGCATGTGCTTGCTTCACATGATCTGCCTTAATGCCACCCAAATTGGGTAATATGCGTGTCAGCAATGGTTTAATGTATGGCACAACTCCATGGGTATTTGCTGTGGCCAATGTACCAAGACATTGCATTAACATAAAATGATCAACGCCACCACCTCCTCCTTCCTTTGAGTTCACACACAACATTTCCATAACCATGCTACAATCCATCCCACGTCCAATGGCAACAATTATATTCAAAGCATGATTTTGTATTAATGCTATATGCTCTGATGATGGACTTGTTAGATCAGTCATAGCTAACTCAACAAGTTTTCTATTTGCCTCCGAAGGTAAGACAACATCAGAACTGACTACGCGTCTTATAGAACTGAAATTTAAATGAATTTCATTAATATAATTTACAATATACAATTGTATATACATATGTAGATCTATACTTACTCCAACAATATGCCAAGATTGTGTTCTGTAAGTTTTGGATTCTTTTTTCGATACTCAATAATAATATCTGTTGTATGCAATGGATTCGTTTCCAATATTTTAACTATAGCATTTTGTATGGCCTGACGGACGCTTTCATCTTTGTCTGACAAACCATCGAAAAGATTGTTCAAGACTCCTGAAAAAGAATATGATAGAGATTAAATTACAAATTCCAAAATTAAATTAAATTCTCCATTCATAATATTTTGTTTTTCTTTAGTGTATCTATCTTTGTTCTTTTCCTTTCACTCATAACATACACTACATACCACCATACTACACTATCATTGGCCTCAATAATCAAATTGTATTGATATTGAGTATAACCATAAAATAAATAACTTAATTAGTATATACTCTTCATCTATTATATACATACATATATTATACAATAGAGAGCATGCAAAAATTGATGATTTTCCTCCTTTGCATTCAGTTCAGTTCAATAGGAAATTGATGTTATCAGTTTTCCTTTTTCCATTTACATTTACATTTAGTACATCGTATTGTATTCTTACTTTCTTTTTATACAACACACACATACATGTTATATCATTCCACACTAGTGTAGTGTACCACTTTAGGGTCTCAGAACTGATTTACCTTATCCGATATATTTGTCACATCCCCATGCTGCCCATATTTGTACATCTTGAAAACTAGTCTCTTAGTTATGGAGATTATATTTATTTTTCTTGTATTGTTAGT
Organism: Amiota albilabris; assembly: GCA_037040105.1. NCBI lineage: Eukaryota > Metazoa > Arthropoda > Insecta > Diptera > Drosophilidae > Amiota > Amiota albilabris. The sequence continues at coordinate 102,329 of JBANCV010000004.1, forward strand.
TCCAAATAGTATTCTTTTATTATCTATAAACCACTACAAGATATATGTACATAAATTCCCATCATATAAATCGAAACTATTGTATGAAATGAGAACAGAGTCCATTAGGCAATCCCTTTAATCAATTATTCTATATTCTTATGTAGAACATTCTACAAGTATATTGGTATCTGAAAACGAAGGTGTCTATGTTATGAATGGAGAGCTCGTTTTGTGTATTTATAATATATAATAAATACAGAGTCGAAGAAAAGAGCAGATTTAGATAGAAACGACAAATTTAGATAGAAACGATAACCGAAAATTACACTACTAAATTCTATAGTTTACAAAATACTTCATAGATAGTTGATAGATAGACTAGTCCCAGTTTGATGCTTTAGTATAATCGATTGAATCGATCGAACCGCTAAAAAAAAGTTATATTTTTAAACACCTCATGAGTTTACACTAAGAAAGAAATTAATATGTTAATTTAATCATTCAAAACTAAACATGAAATATGGGTAAGTTCGACTATGCCGAAGATGTAATACTCTTCTAATAAGAACATGATTCCGACAAATGTGCTGCGTATGGTAAAAAGAAACCGTACAAAATGTCAGCTCTTTAGCTCTGAGCGACTAGTTTGCATACATACAGACGGACATGGCTAGATCAATACATCTTGTCGCGCTGATCAAGAATATATTTACTTTATGGGGTCTACGATGTCTTCTACAAACTTCATGACAAACTTACTCATATAATACTATTCAATAAGTGAAGAGTATAAATATTTGTATGTTATAGGTATATAGAAACTCCGGTGAGCTAGACATTTATCATTGGCTTTCCGAGGGGCCCAAGGTTAACCAACTACTCCCCCCTAAATGTTAAGTCCAGAATTATATAATTAATAACACCAGCAATTTCTGATTTGCCAAATCCCTTCATAAGCTATAATAAAATTCTAATATTGTCCACCCCTCCTCTAAGCTCAACATTCATGGTTTTTTATCTATCTTTCATTTCATAAATGGGTTTTGTTTTAGCTTTGTCTTTTGTTTCTGTTTTTCTATTTCGATTTAAATATGTAGTTTGTTTATTGATACTATTCCGTTTATTTTTCTTTTTTCTTTGAGTAATCGATACTCTGTGGATATTATTTAAAGTCAATTTACCATTATATTTCCATTGTTTTATTATTTGTTTATGCAACAATTGTGATGATCTTGCTGAAGATGGTGCAGATGGTGTTGCTTCAAAGATTTCTTTTATTGTTTTAAGCATGATCGCAGACAACGAAAAAATATTATTTGTATATATTTCACTATTGTATGTTATTTGTTATTATAATATTTTTTCTGTTTCCCTTCTTACTGACGCGGTTTACAAGCAAAACTCAACTACAAAGACAAAGCGAAATACAATAATTTCGAACTGTAGTTATGTTAATAGATAAGAACAATTGAATTTATTGACACTTTTTTTCGCTTTAAAGAGAATGCACTCGACCAACAGAAGAAGTAACTGGAAAATTGTTAATCATGTAATATTTATATCAGTAATCAATGTGCTTACAGTCCTAAAGGTTAAAAAAAATTTTTTATTGCATAAAAAATTGTAACTTACGTATATTAATTACGCATTTATATTTTTCGCTACATCAGAATATTTGTGGCATTTAGCTGAGCATTACATCAATGTCAAATATTTGTGCGCACCCATTAAAGTGAAACCCTAAAAAAGCTTTACACGATTCAATAGGGGATTAGACTAATCAAATGGTAGGGTATCCCTAGTTAGTCTCAGAGGTCTCCGTCACGTTTTAAAACCAAACTACAGAATCCTCGAACAGAACTTGGTTAAGAAATCATGAGGCCAGAGTGTGAGGCTCATTCGCTGACTTCATGACTAATAGCTCTTTGGTTGGTTTTCGCTTCGCAGTGCCAATCCCATTCAAGGACAGAGCTAGGAACTCATATTGTGTGCTGCCGAGCTTGATTAAGAGCACCTTGACACCTTGCTACAGATAGTCTTAATTTTGATACTGTTGGCCGACAGACACTTGATAGCAGTCTGGTTGTCCCCTTCTTCAACTTTGCCGAGTGCCAGACTATGCTCTATTCTGGTAAACACTACGATAGATGAGCTGTTAACTCCTCTGAAAAAATGCCAGCATCAGTACCCTTCTCCGTCTTAGAGCCACCATCTGTATATATTGAAAGCTCGTCTTGCTTGATGGTATTACCCTGCTTTCAATCATCTCTCTCCAGGAATCTTGTATTTTTATATTTTTAATTGATAATGACTTGCTGATATTTTTAAAATTATACATCTTTAATATTGTAAGAGGTTAACTGAATTAAGTGAATTTTTAAAGGTAATTTCAATATGTCTTTCTTGTAGAATCCGTTCTTCCTATTAGCAAAAAACTAGGACAAGTAGTTTTCAAAGTCTTGTCTTCTGTTGCATTTAATATCAATGTCAAGACTATAAAGCGGGTGCCCCATTCAAGTTCTCGAAGCTTTTGACGAGTCTCCAAAGATATGTAAACATATGTAGGCTGTAAATACACTTTATTATGGAATTTTCTGGACAAAGTGATAATAAAAATTCACACCAATTCTAGCATGTGGAAAATATAATAAAATTAATCCAAGCAAAATGCATACAACTAGAGAGGACTTACATTGTTTAATTAACACAAACTAACTATATACAACACATCTACCATATACATATATGTATATGAAGTAAAAATGATTCATCATCATCAACAACAATAACAACAACATTCAGGCGTTAACCTGATAAGAGAAATATTGAAAAATACAAGTAAGTATGTGGTACAAGTACTAGTATGTGCCACCAAAACCAAATAAATCAAAATAATAACCACAGACATCAATGCCATGTATTTACAATGTATATATGTATGTATGACACATACTATATACTACGAAATATATGATAGAATGTATGTATTTGATTTTAAGTATTGTAAATGATAAACACTGCACACCAACAATTTTAAAATGTTTCTCATTTCGTTTTAACTTTCCGAGCTGCTTTCGCTTTCCTTTATGTATATTAATTAAATGATAATCTACATAAAATATGCAAAATACAAATATCAAAAGTAAAAATACTATAGTCGTCGCCGTCGTCGTCGTTTACACTTGAATATTGGATACCCTGCATTATCAACTTTCAACTCGACCGTTGCAGTGTTTAGTTGGAGTTGCTATAAGTCGGGTCCTCTTGTATTACACAGGAGAGCAGTTGAAACTGCATTAGAGTCACACCAGAATTGTATATGTTTTGTTAGGAGGAGTACTCGGACCATTTCATATCGGACTGGTCTCTTAACCTCTTACTTCTACAGAGAACATATACGCCCCTATGACAGTAATAGCTGTCCGCGTCTGGTGGTTCTCCCCATAACACGCTTCAAATTTTAGACTGTTCCATTTAACTAACCCAATTGCCTGACAATTGACTTATGGTTACGACTGATTATAACAACAACAACCGCCCATTGTCCTTCCGGATGCTTTACTACTTGACATTTAACATTTGAACGTTGTACACATTTGTGTATAATATCTAACAAGGATCCTGGGAGAGTGGGTTTATACATATTTTCACATTAATTGTAGCATTGCTAAGATTTAAAATGACACATAATGGAAATCAATATATGCACATATTGTACATATAATAAAATCATAGACTCTGAAAAGTTACACATTGGCATCAAAAACTATTTACTGAAAGATAGGAACCTTTATTGTGAGTAACATTTGGCGTTTATTTAATCAAAATCGATCTACAGAATCAAAAAATATTAATTTTTAATTAAACCAATTAAACTATTAAACACAATATTCTCCGGAGAGAAAGACAGTGTATTTAGTGGTTCATAACAAAGACTATAAATATTGTATAGACTGGACAAACAGCTCACGAAGAGAAAGCTCTTTCCACAATTTCAAATCTTAGGATACCAACAATAAAAGGTTTGTAATTTTGTTGTTGGGTATCACGAAAATGCACAGAATTTCTAAAGAATTTTGGGTATCTCGAGAATGAAACTGGGGAGACCAATGTGTAGTTCAATGAAATAGTTCTTCGTATGATTCTAGGCAGGATAGAAACAGATTATAATTGCTCCCATACCAATAAGCTTTTGTTATGCTAAGTGCCATATGTAGTTTCACAGACTGCTATATTTGTAGCATCTTAATATTGGAGTAATTTGCAGTTTCCAAAGCTGCATTCCATATGTCCAAATCGGCTTTAGAACAGCCTTGTAGAGCTATACTTTGTGCTCTAGGTTAAGTTGGGATTGTAGTCCAAGAAGCTTGTATGTATGTACACATTTCTAGTTTTAATATTATTATTATTAGAAAAATAGCATTCAAAAATTGATTGATTCGTGTGATCAATTTTTACAATACTAAGCAATAAACAATGGACATAAATAGTTCTTACAATGAAAACCTTAAATTTTCTAATTGGTGTCTTCGTTTTTTCTGCTACATACTACTAAAAAATATGCGTAACTTGTTTTATTTGCTTACAAATTTTATGTGTTTATCCCTTAAAAATATCAATAATTTGATAATTATTTTTAGAATCACCATAAAATTGAAGCTTGGAAGTGGAGGTGAAGGTAGAAATCCAGGGCATGGGCAGCATATACATATGTACAATATTAATGCATACGCATAAACTTGTGTGTATACTTATGTATATGTATCATAAAATTATTTTAAAATATATAATAATTTATGTATCTACAATACAATAAGTTTTACGTATACCTATGATGTGGGTAGAAATATGATGCGTACAACAAACTTTGGCATTTAAGGATTTCCTGTTAAATTTGATTAAGGATACAGAAGCATATTTTAAGAATATTAAATATGGATTTACTATAGGGGATAATAATAGTTAAACATGATTGACATGTGATTCCCATACCATAACCGTAGTTTCTCAAAGAAATGAAGACACACATTCAATATAGCAATAATATATTTGAAGCATTTTGTTTAACATATAGTATTTGGCATGTACATAAGTATTATAATATGACTACGCATTAAGCTGCTGCTATACAGGGAAATTCTAGCAACATACAGATGCTTCCATCTAAAGTTCTTCGTAAATAATTGCCCCCCTTTTATGTTCGTAATGACATCATTCATCGTGACTTCGCTACTAGATATCACTGATTATAGCCGTCGCTACGAACATAAATTTGCGAACCATGTAAACGTCCTCGTAGTGCAATTTCTGGACAACAGTCAACAACGTCGCAGACTTACCATCGTTTGGATCTTCCCTATCGCTTCAACCAGTGACCTAATAACAATTCATTTCCCTATCCAAACTCAAGTTAACTGAATCCCTAATGAAATTTAGCAACACTATTGTTAACATATTGCTTGACAGATTCTAAATAACTAATATAAAAAAAAAATGTCGATGGGGAGTATTATAGGGTATTATTACAGGGACCATAAGTTTAACATTCTCTTAACTAGCAATGGCTGTGTGTGTGTGTGTATGTGTGACTGTTTATGTTTTTAGATAATGAAAGTGGATGCGTTCTTCTTCTTATGTTTGATTTTCTTTCTTTGTGTTTACCCGCCTTCTTATTGTGTATTTTCTTTTCATTTACTTCAACAAGCTCAACAGGTTCTTATGGATAAGTACATACATATTTTTTTGTTTTTTGTTTTGTAATTATACATTTACTGATTGTGGTTCATGGTTCACTTACCTTCCAGAATTGGAGCTTTATCTGTTGTTGTTGTGCTGTAGTTTGTTGTCGTTGATGGAGTGGCACCAGGCGTACTCCCCCGACCGTGATGATGATCCATTTTTTTGGTGGAACTACGTGTTCTTTTCCACTTCTCCAGTTTTGCTGCTTTATATGTAAAATTGCTTTAGTTTCACAATTCCACAAATTTTTTACACTTTTTCTTATGCGATTTTAGTTGCGTTAAGTTTTCTTCTTTGTTCTTTTTTTTTTGGTTTTTTTTTTTTTTTTGCAATTGTTATTGTTGATATGATATACACATAACACTCTGGCGGAGGCGTTTAGTTGTTTGTTATTCTTCTATTACTGTGGGTCATGGCTAAAAATTTCTTATATGCATATCAGTATATATAGTTGTATGTATAGTATACTTCAAATTTAATATTTGTTATTGAAATTGAACTGAGATCTTGAATACTTTTCAACCGCACATTAAATTATCGCAGCAATGCTGTGTTTTGTATTCAATTTTAACACACACGTAGAATGTCTATACTAGGTATGTACATATATAATTTAATATTTATATACTATATATATACACATGTACGTACATATGCATGCATGCATGTATATACATATATGTATATTTTTTTGATATTGTGAAACCTTAAAGTGCCCGTAATATAATGGATTATAAACTGTAATGCTTCGAAACCGAGACTGATGCTTTTTTCTGGCGTCGTGAATCTGTCGCTGTCGCGTTGATAAAACACAATAAGTTTAAAAGCGTTCAATCGTTTGTTATTCGCCTTGCAAGCAGTGAAGTGACCGCGACCAACCGACGAACTACGACGACGACCGACCGACAAGACAATAATAACAACAATAGCACAAAAAAACTTGGTTACTAGGGCTGGGGCAGCAGTAACAGTAGTAGCAGCAACAGCAGCAGCAGACTGTATTTTAGTGTGGTGACTGACTGACTGACGTCTCGACCTGATTCATCCTCTTCGTATTTGAATATTATTGTTGTTGTTATTCGTGTTGATGATGGCAGCTGACTTGTTTGGTAATTGTTGTATTATAGTTACTTATGTTCTATTATACATTGTTGTCATCCCTGATGACGGACGCCATTGAATATGTTTGTTTATACATGTACATTATGTTGTCTGTGAAGATGATAAATTTGCGTTGAGCACCACAGCTGATTTTTAGTGATTTACAGTAATGGTCAATTTATCAAAAACATTTTACTCAAGTCCACCACGTAACTTAATTCAATCGTTCGTTGTGAGAAATTCTGTTTTTCTCTCACTCTCTCTAAATTTACTTTGGTACTAAGAATCGTGTTGAAAACACAAATAAGAAGCACGTAACAAACTGCGCAACAGAGATGACAAACAACAAACAATAGCTCGAACAGTAAAAAGAAGCATAACAAAAACCAGCGACAGCTGCAAATTAGCCTTAGCAAAAGTTTCAATTCACCACTCACCATCATACACCATATGGTGGAGAATGCCAACCGGATATTGGAATAATTGCCACCAGATGTTGAAAGAATTACCGCCGGATGTGATGACACAGCAATTGATTCAATGGTTATGTTTTAACTTTTGATGGTCATGCATGCAAAAACGTGGCGCAAAAATGTATACACATTTAATTTGCAAAAATCAAAGAAGAAGAATGTGAAGAAGCGGCATTAAATCTTGTGCAGCAAATTATAACAACTCTCAACAATTCTATTTTATCTAATGATGACTCCTTCATTTATAAAAATCCATTAATATTTTTAAACAAATCCAGTCCCTTGAATTGAATGCTTGATCAAAATTACAATCAACAAATACATAGCTTGCAAGGTAATTTGTCTGTGTGTGTGTGCTTGAAAATTCCATTATTATTGGTTGGTAATTTGTGCCGGATATGCATAATTTGTGAAGATGATTGCAGCTACCGTTCATCATCATCATCATCATCATCATCGCTTGTATTGTACACATAAAAATGCATAAATATCAATATCACATTAAAATTAGTAAGTAAGAAGATGCTTCACAGCTAAATATTTGAAATTCTCCTGTGTAAAATTCTAACTTGATTGATGACATGAAACTATGCTGATTATTATTTTAAATTAATAAATTCTTCATATGTATGCATAAAAATGTATGCCAATTGGAAAGTATCCACATAACATACAAACATATGTATTTACATACCGTGTATTGGGAACCATTCACCAAGAATTTAATGAGTATTTAGTTCAATCAACGACCGACAACCAAAATCATCTTGGTTCTAACATACGTAAGTATGATGAGGTCAATACATAATTGACTTTTGCATATTAACACACTACACATCTACAACACTTACTGTTACCAAGAGATGCGGTTCTCAAACTATGGTCAGCATATATAATGAAATCACTAACCTTAAACATTTGCTAACACTGAATTCCAAGTGCACTAATAAACTGCTAACAAGAAAATAAAAACGTTTGAGTTTGAGGACAATTCCTCCACACTACAGATGAAAAACTAATTCATTCATTCATTCCAAAATCCTAAGAGATTATTGAGTTAGAAATGAACAAATTGATTGTGACCGAGATGAACTTGAGGCTGGAACAATCGACAGCAGCATTGACCTATTGGTTGGTAAGTGGAAAAAATCACATCACATCACATGCGCATTAAGATTAACAACAAAACAGGAGGGGTGGTGACCAACACAAAATACAAAAAACACAAAACAATAGTTGACGAAGAACTTTAACCAAAGTGTGAAACCGCAAAAGAAACATCAGTAGCAACTAAATTCAAGTTGCACTAAAAACAAATTGTATGTTGGCTCCATCTGATTTTGCTCCTACTGTTCCTGATGATGCCAATGATGTTAATTATGATGATGATGATGATGATGATGATGATGATGATGATGATGAAGATATCAGTGATGTTGATGGTGATGAGGCACGATAAAATCAATTTCAAAAGCAAATGAGAGTCTCATATCCACGCCTTTAATTCCTATTAGTTCTGCTTCTGTTGCATGGAGTCACTCACTCAGTCAGTCAGTCAGTCAGTCTGCGTTTGTTATTATTGTTATTGTTATTATCCATGTCGACACTATCATTATTATTATTGTTGATCTGATCGCTCAATTTTATGTTAATTCGATCAGAATGAAAATCAAACAAAATTAGTATCATCATTATTATTATCATCCACCAACAACAACAATAATAACAGCATCATCATCACCATCAGTGAGTGAGTGAGTGCATGAGTATCAATGCCACAAATGCCATTTGTAAATAAACCAACTCCAACAGTTCAGCAGCAGCAGCAGCAGCAGCAATATCACCATCATCATCTGTTATATTGAAATCCAAATCCAAACCCAAATAGTTTTGTTAGTTTATACATTTTTATACAAATTTTCAAGTTATCCTCATTCGATTGCAATGCAAATCGTTGACTCCTCGTCATCATCATCATCATCATTATCATCGTCGTCGTCATCTCAACTTAACTTAAAAGGCGGAAAACTTTTTACGCTAACCTAATTGCGCTTTGTTGTACGTGATGTAGTCATTGAAGACAGAATAGGATAGCACAGAATGGTATAGCATGGTATGGTATGGTATGGTATAGTATGGAATGGAATGGGATGGGTTAGGAAGAGTGAGTAAGTGAGTGCGCCTCCTGGGTCATTGTTCGTTGGGGTTACTACTGGTTACCAGCAGTCAGCAACCAGCAGCAACGATGTTAATTCCTTTCAATTTTATTTTGATTTTGATTTTTTTTCACTGATTTCAAAGCATTCGCGCACTCTGGCCTTAAGGGCTCTATGGGGGCTTGCCCTGTTATTATTGTTATTGAATTTTGTTGGGACATGATGCAAATATTATTGAAGTATATACATATGTATGAATGCATGTAAATATTTTATAGTTCAGTAGTAGTATTGCATTTATCATTTACATTATTATCATAATGTTATTATGATGATCTTCTTCATATCGTTCTGTGGACAAGATGTTCTGATCTTACCTTTTAGGCACGAGCTTGGCTATGTTATGTTATTGTATTTATCAGTCCTTGGACTATGATGTCATAGAGACTGGCCAGTTATGCAATGTCCTTCGGTCTGGTATTCAATCAAGCAGAGACAATTTGAATTAGAAGTCAAAGTAACATTATTTAGTTTACGTCATATCATTTTGAAATATTTTATTCATTTCATTTCGGTTTATCGTAAAAAAATCATAAAGTTTTATCAAAATTCTAAAATTCCAAAAATTCTAAATTTTAAATTTTTTAATTTTATACCGGTTTTTTCGTCTTTCCAACATTTTTAGAACACATTTGCCAACATGCTCAGAAGATCAGACAAAATTCTTTTGTTGATTCAGGCTAAAATGCCTTCTGGTAAGTTTATAATAGCATATTGCACATATAAGATCTGTGGATCGTTGTGGGACAATATATCCCATCTCTCCGTTCTGATTAACAAGAGAACAAAAAAGAGATTTAAGGCAAAAGTCCGCTCATCGTCACATTTTATGATTAATGCTCAAATGCTGCTATAAAGCTTAATACTAAAATGTGAAGGTTAGTTATATTTATAATCTCTACAGTGACAAGTTACAAAGACTAGATGACATAAAAACCTTCTTCATGGGAAAATACATGTATTTGCAAGCTTTCAAGAAAATCAATCAAACGGTTTCGCAGTTTATCGATCATATACTTATATGAAAATCTATTTTTATATACATATGTATATAGAAGAGAAGATTACAGATGTTCACCTCTGTTGAAGGCAGTAAGCGAAGCATTTGCTTATATGTTTTTCACTTAATAGCTTAGATTGAGTGGAAAGGAAGGTCATATATCTTAGTCTAAAAGAACTTACTGATTCATTACTAATTAACCAATTTTAATTCCATAGAAATAACGGTTTGGCGCAAAACAATGAAAAATCAATCAAACAATTTAATCAAAAATGCTCCAACTTGTTCCGCTGAACTTCTTCCGAAATTGAACAGAAATATGGAAATTAAGGTTGAATCACAAAGGAAGAACAGGGTGACCATTACCATTAAAAAATTTAACAAGGAAAACAGCATTACCAATTTTACCAACAACAACGACATCAGCAAGGAGAAAAAGTCTGAGAATATTATTAAATATACTGCTAAGCAACGGGAACAAATGAAGAAGCTTTTAGATCAATCTATGGAGGATTATAAAAATGACTATTGCGTATGTATCACAGAAAAGGTGTTGCAAGATCTGGATAAGCCTGAACGCCCCGATCCGAATCCTGTAAGCGATACTGTTTACCAAGACTTTTTACCACAAAAGAAGAGTCAAGTAAAATTCAAATTATTCAATGGATTCGTTGTGTAGTCACCGTCGTATATACTAGTAAGTTCACTGCTCCAAAAATTTTGTTGCATTTGTTATCGTTGGTCTCTTTCTCTCTCTGCTGATGCCATTGGTGTGGTGTGCTTGGCATGTTCATCTTATATAAGTAGGAGGAAGTACATCCGGCTAAATACAGTAAGTTCTTATATTACTAGATATTTAGTTATTAATATATGTATATGATATATATAATTGTTTTTCTTTTAGGTTGCTTACCGATTTTATTGATAAGCTGAATAAATTTTAAATCGGGAAGGAGCTGCCATTCTAGTTTGGTGTTGAGAATTGGTAAAGTTTCTCTTCATTCATTGAAGTCATAGAAAAACTGATCTATAGAATTATGCAAAATTTATTTCTATTCTATTAATTATTATCAGATGGGAACAGGATCAAATCAGGACTTTGGTCTATTATATTCAGACAAGAATTCATCCGGGACAGACAATTTAAATAAAATAAACTGATCTACTTACTAATCTGGTAGTATCATCCAGTGAGTTGTGAAATCATTTTTTGGAATTCATAATATAAATCAGTTTTTTTTTTTTTGATTATTTGCAGAATGCGAAATGCACGCAAGGCCCACAAGACTTTGAAATACTGAACTTGGTTTGTTGTTGATCAAGTAAGTAAGAAATATTCGATATGTATATTTTCTAATTTATTTTTTAGTAGTGGAAGAAAAGAATTTGCTAAATGACTGAATAATATAGAAAGTGAGAAAAAGCAAAATAGGCAACAATGAGTACAATTGGATCAAAGCATCTTATTTTTCTTGATATTTTTAAAAAAAAAAAAAACATAATATTGAAATCATTTAAAGAAGACCCAATATAACTTTGCAGTGGCATAGATTTAAATTCTTAAATAGTATAAAATATATTTTTCGAAGAATAATTGACTTAGAAAATTCTACATTTTTTTTTATTGCATGTGATGGAATGGTGTTAGACTATTGGGGTGGGGGGGGACACTGGTTGGTTGGTTTTTGTAGTATATAAATATGTTACTTTTGTATGCTGGATATGGTATAACTGAAAAGTGGCCAAAAGTGATAAATCGTCAGAGCATGGTAGGCCGAGCAACCAATGTTTGACCACGAAAAAATAACCACGAACATATGTTTATTTTTATTTTTGTTTCTGTTTGTTTTTGTTTTGTATTTTCTGGTTCTCTGATACCATAAATATTTTGTAGCGTACAAAAAGGTGGAGGGCTAGAGAACCTACAAAAGTAAAAGATGCATTCATGGTGTGGGAGTGGGATGACTCACAGCTCACAGACACCGCATGTACTTAATTGTCATCATCCAATGTGACGCCACAAAATATGCAACAATTATTTTTAAATTGGTAATTTTCGCTTAAAGTACAAATTTATTTTTAAAAGAAATTGGAAACAAGAAAAGAGACGAAAAAACCAGGTCGTCTGATATTTGTGTGTATGAATAGTATTGTGAGACCAAATGACTGTTGACTGCTGCCGCCAGAATTTGGAATTGACTGTAGGAAATAGTAGTCCAGATGCCGTTGACGCTATGATATCGATGCTGAAGCTGATGCTGGTGCTGATACTGCTGCTGCTGATGCTGACTTTATACTATGTATGTATGTATATGAGTGTACATAATTTAGATGACCAATTTACACCAAAATGTTGTCGAGAGTGCAACCGGAAATGCACATGCCCACAGACTGACCAAGCAACCAGCCAGCAGACCATCGTCCACCACCTCATGCAACAGTGCACACACACTCCACTCCAAACACCTTAACCCATCCAATTCCCATTAAATGAAGTCCACTTTGTTTGCTACACATTGCCTACTACGTCACATCACCTATAGACGACCAACGACTGACGACGACGACCAATGTGGACACCTACTTATACACAAACAAATATCGTTCATGTTTTACAAAACGAAACACAGTTTTGAATAAAGTGCAAAAAGGGCATCGCGCCGAATGACATCATCATTATCAAGAGCAGGGAGCTGAAGCCAGAGCTGGAGCAGGAACGGGAACAAAAGTGGGCTATCAAGCTTAATACTACTACTCACTCGATGCACTCAGGGTCTAACGCTGCGTGAGACGCGCCTGCACTTGACATATTTACTTGTCTCGTTCATTTGTAAATTTCTCCTCATTTTGTTGCACGAGCCTTGTCTGATGCCTCATCGTTGAAGTTGTTCCTTCATGTATGAATATGTGCGTATATGTGTTTGGTTGCGGCTTTTTCTGGTTTCCGGTCTGACCGAATGGCATCATTTCATTATAATCGGATACATTTAAGCTTTAAATTCGTACATTTACTCAACATTCAGTCAACAACAATGACAATGATAGAAATAACGAGCCACCGACCAGTAATCAGTTGTTGGTGTTTATCTCAAGAAGAAGTCAAAATAGGAAATATCAGATGATTAACATAGATTCATCATAGTTCTAACAAATGAATGATTCCGTCCAAAGCTTTATGATTTCAAAGTTCATAGGAAAATTAACTATCATTTCAGATAGAAGTCAAAATTTATTGTAGGATTACTTTGGTTCTCTCTCTGTAAGTCACAGATTTATTAGTACTAAGATGATATTGTACTATACTATGGATACAATGGTGGATGGGTTATGATAGCCAAGACTTAGGAGCAATTCTGATACTTTTGTTTAGATTACTTTTTAAGTCAGTGTTCACCTTTACCGACATTAGGGACGCATAGGCTACCACTGGCATCGTTCTCAGAGTTCTTATAGCTATTGAGCCTAGAAAGAGGAGCAGGAGGAGAAGGAGAGTAAGATTGCAGAAAGAGTATCATGGTTTCTTAAGGAAAATTATAAGTATTCTTCTTTAATTACCAATTGTTATGTTATATGATATTCTGGGAATGCACTTCAGTGGTATCCCGTTGCCTTCTGAGTAATGAATATGAATTTTAAATAGTATTGGACCTGATATTTTGCTGTTGAAATTATTTTTTTCAAGGAAAGATTCGGTTGGCTATGACACGCCGGGCTGGGATCGCTAGTCTACCATAATGAATTCCAATTTATTGAATGGGATGCATGTGATGTTTGATGATATTAGATTTTGTTTTCATCTGGAAATTATTATTAGTCCTCTGACGTGAAACGTTTTCTTTTTAATAATATTTTAATATTGCAACATGTTGCTATTGCAAGTGAGTTTTATGCTATAAGCTCATTCGATTTTGCACTAACTTGATTAAAAATGAATTTATGACATAATCAGACACCTATTTCCGTTTTCAATCAATTATGCAATTCAAAAATTACTAACTAAATGCGAAATTATATATATGGTCGGCAGTAAGCAGCAGCAGCATGACAGACTGATTCTATTAATGAAGAAACTCAACAAAAGTGATAAATAAACCTATTTCTTGATTTAGTAAAAAGTTATAAATTGTTTTCAAGACTAAATCGACCAATAAGTGTGAGTGATAAATGGAAATGCAGATAACTACAGTGTCTACCCAGACTTATATGAACATTGAAGTGTTGTGAGTCTGATTTCAATAGATATCACATATGCAACAGGAGGATGGATACAACCGTTCTGAATTTGTATTCGTGCGTAAAGTGTAGAAAACTAAAAGCTCATTTGCAGTTACTTCCGTTGATAAATGAAAATGCATTTCCTGCATTGAAAATCGTTTGTATCTCTCTATAAGAGAGCCCCAACAAAAATGGAAAAAGAAAAGAAAAAAAAAAACAACACGAAATTACTGGAAATGTCAAACCAACGACAACCGACCCGACCGATGACGAAGAAGTTAGAGTGTGATAAGTATGACGTTGCTTGGTTGGTTTATAGAATGAATGGACTTCATCTTCTCATCTCATCTCATTTCATTTCGTTTTTCATCTTTAGGAAATGCTATTTTTATGGCAGAAGCAGACAAAATGATGCGACATCTGTAAATGATTTGCAGCCATTAGAAATGGGGATACTAAGTACTATTGTAACTTCAAAAATCTGCCACGTTATTTGTAGTCATTGTAACTTTGTAACACGTTTGTGTATATGAATATATTTACATAGATATCCTTTGGATCGAATAAGCCTATTCACACACACACACACACACACACACACACACACACGCATACACACTCATTTATACTTACATAAACATATTGTAGTAAGTAGAAAGCAAAGAGCAGTTGACGCTTCCGGTTCAATCCAACAAGTGACCAAATGTTGAACGAGAAAGTATGCAAAATGTTAACATTTTTATTGGTACAACAAAAATATCGTTTAGATACACATTCCGCTTTTCGTTTTGTTTTTGGTTTATTTGAGGTTCAATTCAGTTTAGTCCATTCCAATTCTTATTCATCGTATCTTCTTCTCATTCTTAGCTCAATGTAATCTTTACTTATTGTACTAGACCAATTGGTGAATCTGTAACTGATGCCGTCTATGACAAAACATTCAGCGACTGACCAGTTTCTATTCCAGTAGATATTCCTGTTGCTGCTGTTGCTATTGTTGCCGTCACCACAATTGTCGCCATCAAAGATTCGAGCTAAATTGTAAAAATATTCTTGCATTTAACGAAACCTTTCTCTACAGTTTGTTTCCTGTGTTCGTCCATTTGGTATCTTCGAAGTGAGTCGTATAAAAAAATGGTGTGTCCGGCACACGCACTCGGTCATTTAGAGTGAGAAATTGGCCATTAAAGCATACGCACACACAAACCAACATGGACAGACGATGACAAATGCAAGTATAAACCATCGTTGTCATCATTCCATTCATTGTCTCGTATATTTACTACCAACCTATATAGACAGGCAGACAGACAGACAGACAGACAGACAGACAGAGAGACATTCAGAGTTTACGCACTTTATACCATAGAAGGTTGTTGAGGGTCAGAGGTCCTAGGTCGGTCAAAACGAACGAAGTACAAGAAAAAGTGACTTTTAACAACAGCAACAGGAACAGGAATAGGAACAGTATCAGTAGCAGTAACAACAAGTGCTGGCTGCATTTTTCATTTCTCAAAAACAACAATTGCATGTGGAGGCTTTCAATTGGCTTTCTCGTAAGCTTGTTATGGCATCCGCTATGCAATTTTTGTATGCATTTCTTTGAGGCGTTTGTGACAATGTTCTGTTCGCGTTAGAAAGTGAATGGGTAGAGGACGCAGAAGTGTTCCAGTGTTAGTCATTCACAAATTGTCTGTCCATCCATTTAAATGGTGAACATACTATATGTTCATTTGATTGTTGATTTATTGTACTTTACTGTGTTTCGAAATGAGCAATCAGTGAATCAAATACCATATAATATAATATTAAATTCAGTTTAGATTAATAAATTAAATTTCCATCAAATGCTATCTCTATCTATTAAGTAGTAGTACAGTCTGTCATAAAAAGGTGTCCTTTCGTTGTCATATATTTCTTATTCAGTTCACAGGTCTATTCGAATTAAATATATTTACAGTTCATTTTATAATTATATTCTATTCAATGTAATTGCATTTCAAAACACTGTACTACTCTATGTAACATACATACATATGTATGTATCTATCTATCTAATTGTGTGTCCGAGAATATACAAATGTACTCAATTGTGCGTAGGATAATTGTCTTCCTTTGCCAAAAGGAGCGCTGAACAAGTGCTGCAGGTAACATTGATGGATGACTGAATGTGGGCATGTAGCAAGTTGGCTAACATGCATCTATACGAGTACAATTGTATGGTAGAAGGTGATGTAACTTTAGAACGTAATGAAACTATAGATTATTGGGAGAAAGAAATTATGTGTCTCTTGTGCCTTTCGATTAGTAGTTCGATAGTAGTTAAGAACTTGCGGTTTACGGTCACTTTTCAATTTGAGAAATGCCTTTTTGAGGTTTTGCGACTTCATTGGAACATTTGTATGCAATATAAATTTACATAGCTGGAAAAATTGCATAAATAAACTTTTTTTTGTTTGTTTTGTTTTACTCTTTAAAAATGAAATTGTATTAAATCAAAATTGACATGGAATAGGTTCATTGTTACTTAATACGTACACATGTATGTATGTATATTATTATTATTAATATTATTATTTATTAATGACAAAATACTGTCAACTAAAACAATGTACATACAAATAATGATAAATAGTACTAAATAGGTAAATCAATCTCTGGCCAGGTGGATGTAATTTATGTGCTAAATAATGAGCTATGCTATCCTAATCACAGACATTTGTGGTCAGAGACATAAAATACTACATGGAGGAATGATAATCCAGTTCAGCTATTCAGCAGAGTTTAACGAATCCTGAAGGCAACTAAGAATGATAGTATTAAACGCTAAAGTCAAGATCTTAGGTGAGAGGACGTGATAGAACTTATTATAAAAAGAACAGAAAACACGGAAAGGATCATGAAGGACAAAGTTATTGTAGTTGTGTATCAATTCAAAGCTAAAGGAATTAAATTCCTAGTGCAATGCCCGGGAATATACAAATTTAGCTGATTTAAGAGCTCCGGCGAATCAATGGCACCGGTTATAAATTTATGAAAAAAAGTAATCCATAAAGCTATCCTTCTTTGTAACAAAGGTTAAGAAGAAGCCTCTCAGAGTAAGATGGCAAACGGGAATTAGGATTCCAATTTAAGCCATGAAGGGCAAATAAAAGGAATTGTTTCTAAATAGAATCAATTCGATCTTGATGCTCTTTATATTGCGATGACCAAATATAAGAGCAATACTCAAGGAGTGAACTGACGAGAGAAATAAAAAGAATTTTTGTGGTATAGGGGTCATTGAATTCAAAAGACCAACGATTAATGAAACCAAACACATACTTTGCTTTATAAACGATGGTGGAGATATGCTGGAAAACCAATTTTAGGATCAAAAAGAACTTCAATACCGTTAAATGTGAAGACACGATCAAGGTGGACGTTATCAGTCGTGTAAATAAACAAATGTGGTTTACCCCGATGATACATATATGCATCATAGACTTATATTTAGAGCTATTAAGAAATAAAAGATTAGTTAAGTAACAAGAATGCAATGAGTTCAGATCCCCTTGCAACCTAAGATGAGAAGAAGAATCATTAAACGAAAGCCAAAGTTCTACATCATCAGTGTATATATGAGAATGTGAGATGGAGAGAGGAAGATCATTTATGAAAAGGTTGAAAAGAAGTGAACCTAGTTGACTACCTTGAGGAACTCCGGAAGTTACGTGCATAATTTCCGAAATAGAATTCTTAAACCTCACCCATTGAGACCGATTTTTTTAATTGGATTTGTTCCAATTTAGAAGAGTTACAGGCAAGCCCATAATATTCAATTTGTATTAAAGAAGGTCATGATTAACGGCATTATGAGTGCCAGGAGAATAAGAAAATTTTAGGAATCGAAGATTATGGAGAAGGATCATGTCGTCTAATACAGTGGTACAGAAATTATTCATTATATGAACATGGATAAGGTAAGATCGATATACAATATATAGTTTGAGTATCAATAAATTTATTCTTACTAAGTAATTTGAGAGACATCGGCTTAGCTTCCCAGAAGGGAACTATGCACATATTCTGAAACCTTGGTCACACTGAAAGTGTGCCAGAAAAATATTTTTATTACAATACATAAAATGATACCGAGGTTAATTGAAGATAATGGCAATTTGTTCACAAAGCACCCATCCACCTACATAAGAGGAAAGAGGCCACGACCTTGCATTCACTTAATTTACAATTGCATACTAACATGCAATATATGGTACATAATGTAAAGCCTAAGATAGAAAGATAAATATTAAATTAGTATAAAAAGAAAAGAAAAAAAAAAAACCATAACCTGGGCTAATCCCAATTCATTTAGATTTCATTTCTCTCGCATATCAAAAGTTTTTGTTTGGAAATACTTGATTTATTGTATAATTTTATTTCGTTTTAAAGATTATTGCTCTTAGGAAACCCCAAAGTTAACTTTAATATTATGAATCATGAAGGCGGCGGGTGGGATGGTATTGCTTATAATACTAGATGACGTTCAAATGACGTTATACTACATTATTTATTAACAGATAAGCCGTTAAATGGAAACTTATCAAAGCTAAGCTTGCTTAAGTTAAGCTGCTGCTGCTGCTGCTGCTACTGCTGCTGTTTCTACTATTCAGCGAAAATCTGGCAAATCATCTTGAATGGTGACTGAGAATGAATATCTATCTACTCGTTCTAAGTATAATATACTTAGTATTTGTATCTAATGTGATGCAATGCAACTTAACTTGCGTGGTCTTATCCATTGTATAATTTCTCTCTTTCTTTGTCTCTCTCTCTATCTGAAATTTACTCATTCGATTCAAACTTATTCAGCGCAAAGCTAAAGTGCGCGACGTCATCATGTGAATGCCAAACGCCATAAAATTCTTTATGAGTTTTTATTGAATTTTTATTCCAGTTCAATCAAAAAATAATTTCCCAAATTAATTAAATCATACATATGTTAAAATGTATTTGTTATTGTCTTTCATAGATATGTATCTCAATGTATCTGATTCATATCAATCACACATCTGCACATTTTAACTAACCTTAGATAATAATAAAACTAGTTTTTTTCGATTTGATTTCAGTTTGGATTAATCATTTCCATTGAGTTTATTTTAATATTTATGCAAATATTATTTAGTTTTTCCCAAAATCTTTGAACTTCGTTTTTCTTGTTTTTATAATGAAATAGTTAAAATCATCTTTACATTTAGTAAAAATCATTCAGAAAACAATTGTTAAATTAGTTTTTGTTTAATCTAATTCCATCTAAACTGAACTTAAATCATCTTACCAAATTTGGTAAATATTCAAAATTATATATATATGTACTACTACTAGTAGAAGGTGTTCATCATCTTGCTCCGAGTGTCTTAAGATTGCTTATATTTTTTAACTTCCAAGAAATGTTTTACTTTTCAATGAATATATTCTATTAATCATCAGTATAATATTCGAGTAGAATGTGATGACAATATGATTGTGTTGTATATCAAGTGATTAAGATATTGGTTTCTTAGTATGATTCTGGATTAATATGCTTTGTCATTATCTTTATTATACTCTTCACGTAGTGAACAGTATTATAGGTAAGTTTGTTATGAAGTTTGTAATACAAAGAAGGAGACATCGTAGACCTCATAAAGTGTATATATTCTTGATCAGCGTGACGAGACGAGTTAATCTAGCCATGTCCGTCTGTCCGTCTATATGCAAACGAACTAGTTTTTGAGCTAGAAAGCTGTTCACCATACGCAGCCGGATCATACCACTAGGAGGGGTACCTCCCACACCAACCCCCTATTCAAATTAATGTTCTTATTAAAAAAATTGTTATATATATTGCTTTCTAGTTCACCCATAAGCCTTAGGTTCCAATGTGATGCCTGATTATAAAGAGCACAGGTGGATTAGAGAAATCAAAAGTGACGTTATCCATAATTGGTCTTCGAGGTCTCCCTGAACCTGTAAAACTAATCTGAAAAATCCACGAACAGAAACAGATCACCTAGTGGTAATTTTGCCAAACTGCCCAAGACATCAAAGAATGTTTTACCGAGAATTGCGTTCGTCTATGAAGAAGAGCAGTGCAATTACAAATGAAGTGTTGAATACTCTCTGATTCTTCCTTCAGCTTCTACAGAACTCATGATATGGAACGTGCATCATATGGGCAGCATTCCACCGTTAGGGCTCCTTTCAGCATTCGAATCATTTTCTTCTTGAAGTGTAGGAGGTCCATTTCAATTGTAAGCTAGGCCAGAGTGTCCTTGCGATAGTGCAACCAGGCTCAATCGCCAACTTCATGACTTGATTTTCACTTCCAGTTCTCAAAAAATTTCTAGAACTGAATATCAGCAACTACTAGAGAAATGGCCATGCCAGAATGGCTGGACACCCAAACTAGCGACATTGATATGCTTCTAGGGATCTCCATCCCTTTTAGTGTTAATTAACTTTTCTTCTATGCAGACCGCACAGATCTCTGCTTGAAAAATACATAGCTTAATAACAACTTTTTGAATTTCTTTCATTCCAATAACTAAAACATAACAATTCCAAGGACCACAATTTAAACTCTTTTAATAAAAAAAAAACAAAAAAATCGATTCGATGTTTATGCTCATCTTCATCTACATACAAATTAAATTTGAGCAGTAAATTTAATTGAAAGTGAGAATAACTAAATTATATATTTTACATACACACATATTTTCCTTTATAATTTGCTGTTTTAACGATGAGCACCTTATTTAAAGTGAGTCCTTAACCTGATTGCGGTCACAAGCCATATGGATAGTATGTATGTTGCTGATGATCTGACAGGAAAGTATGATTTAGAAGAGAAGATGTCACAAAAATCATCGTCAGCATGGTGCTAGGAAAGCAAGGAGTGACAGAATCTCAATTTGTCTCTGCGTAGGTTGTACTACACTTCATTCTGAGGATGATGTACGTAATTGATTTTAACCGCGACTGCAAATATTCTCAATGAATTCCAGTGAGTCTACAACAAAGTGTTAGTTCTCAAGGACTGCTTATTTCCACTGTGCTCTTCTTAAAGTTCAAACTAAATGACTTTACCGCAAAGAACTTCTATATAGATTTTTACATCTTAGTCTTTCCTTTTTGCACGAAGCAATTTTTTATCACTTTTTTGTGATTTTTTGTAAAGCAAAGAATCGTGCGATGTTGTAAAATGAAAATAATAGACATGACGAGGTGTCTCGTTTGGATCAGTTTGTCTGTTACTAAGCAAACTTGTATCATCAAATTTGTTGAGCTACCAAGCTTCAATTTGGAACAGACACATCTTTTTATTGTATGCATCTAATATGTTCTTCGATTATTAAAAATTCTATGTAACTCTAAACAAAAACTATAATCATTTATGATGAAGAAACTCTGCCTTCCTTAAGAGGCAATAAAACGTATTGTATAATAGTAGTTACTCATGATAATATTCGCAAGTCTGCACTAATAATATCAATATTATGAGCTGGCAAGTTTTACTTTCTTTTGTTTTCTTATTGAACTCTGTAACAAATAAAACAATTGTTACTATAAACGTCTATGTAGTATTAAATTGATATGCTTCAATGCTCACCGGAATACTAATTAAAATGCAAAATCGAAAAAGTCCAAGACATAAGATGTGTCACTGTTTTTCTGTTTAGTGTGTGCACGCAAATAACGCGTCCAATAACAACAACAAAAGCAACAACAACAGCAATATTAATTCCATTTACCATATCAAGTCAGTCGATTGCCTTTTAGGCCCCATGAACAAATGTAGTGTTGATCTTCTTCATTGGCATAAGTGCGCCAACTGGCGTACTATACCTAGATATATGTATGTCCTATATGTACTATAGGAAAGTTCTGAAGTTTCAATTTTACATATATACAAAAACACTTACCCCTAAAACTTTATATTCTATGTACAATTATAATGATGAGGATAATGATCATCATGATGACAATGATCATAGTTTGGAAATCTTGTCTCACGCCTTCCACACATTATTCCTGTTTCTTTCTATATTGCATCTTTCCAACTTAAAATGAATAGGTATATACACATAATATTGATGTTTGTAACGCTATTGAAAGATGTATTGGGAACCCAAAGTGCCTTGGTCCACTTCTATGCAATTTAATCTATCATTATCAGTGTTCAGTAATAGATAGAATAGATTTTATAGAAATATAGGACTCGAAACATAATAACATCCATTTTTTTAGGAAAAATTTTAAAAGTAAAACAAACAAATCCCTTTAAAAGCTTTTATATCTCAAAGAACTACATAATATGTTATATCAATAAGACTATAAACTGCTGTTACTAATGATGTTTAAGTCATTATCACTTATACTGTTTATAAAAACTGTACAAAAAAAGGATGCCTAATATGACTTGTAGGTAAGGTAGACCGTTCATTATATAGGGTGGGACCACCCATAAGACTTGCAGCCTATTCTGATGCCTGAATTCGTAGCTATGGATGGATGGCGGTAGGGTATTCAAAATAAGTACATATATCGAATATAACTAGGCATCATTTTAAATCATTTCGCTTAGTCTTGACAATACGAAAGGTATTTCGTATTCAGTGCAACTTAAGTTAATATTCTGCCTTCTTTTTGAAATGCAATAAATTTGTGTTGTCTGATGTCAATATAAAAAAACAAAAAATTGTTTAAATTTACTTTGGGAATTCCCGAAACACTTTTGCTTGCTGCTGCATTTGTATAATTCTATTTGTAATGCTTATGTTAATTATGTCAATCACACCATGCCTATTTTTCCACTTTGTTGATTCCATTACTACTTACTTGCAATAGTATTATAGTTTATACGGAACAAAGCCTTTGACTCCTCATATACGTACTACCTACATATGTAAGTACATACAAAGCAATCCATTCATTGTTAGCGGAAAACTATAAATTTATTAAAAATTTACATTACAAAATGCTAATGAAATAATCAACAAACATTTTGGACAAATCAATACAGAAACCAGTAAGAAGGGTACTTTCGACTATGCCGAAGAAGTAATACTCTTCACGCAGCCCCTAGAAAACATTTTTTTGTAGCAATACGATCCAGTAATCTTAAGATCTTGAAATTTACATGGTTAAAGAATAATAAAACAGAATCAGAAACATATTTTGTCTAAATTTCAAGATGATAGCACAAAAAACAAAAAAGTTTTGCTAATAAGAATATGAATTTGAATTGAGGCGTTGTATGGGAGGTACCCCTTATGGTAGCCTAGCTCCCAGTGGTCCGATTCGGCTCGTTCCGACAAATGATTTGTCCGTGGTAAAAACAAACCTATATACAAAATTTCAGCACCCTAGCTCAACAACTGTTGGACTAGTCCGCGTAGAGACGGACATGGCTAAATCAACTCGTTTCATCGAGCTGATCACAAATATATATACTTTATGTGGTCTGCTATGTCTCCTTCTATGTGTTACAAACTTCATGACAAACTTAGAATAATATTCACTTACGTGAAGAGTATAAAAAGTTAATAAGTTAATATACTATGCTAGTAAAAAGTATTTGGCACTACTTCTTCCCGCAATTGAAGGAGCAATTTGTCGGATTTGATCACAATTAAAGGAACTTAATAAATAATGTTGTTCTCGATGAGCCTTAAATCATGAAAGTCAGACAGATTTAAATGTGGTATGTACTCAGAGGCGGATTAAATGGTGAGAGCGCCCTAGGCTAGCCCCTCATACGCGCTCTTCTGGCAGCCATATATTTTGCCAAATAATAAAGTAAGCTATGACATGTGTACCCTTAACAGGTGGTCGTGAATGGCAAATGTGGTGAAGGTGAAGAGAGCTAAACAGATAGAATGTGGAAATTCGTAGTCTCTGTACCTTCCGCTTCATGAAACAGATGTGTACTACTAGAAAGTATATAGTATATAAAATTACGCCATGATTGATTTGACATGACCCTATATAGGATAATTGATAAGGGGGCATAATCAAGTATAACATTTATTTATTTATTTATGCATTTTTCTGTTAATCTAATATATTTTTGCCGTTAGCATATTTAATAAGCGGTTTATAGCGACAACATCATCATCAACAATTGCACAAACTGCAATTTGAAAAAACAACAAAGACAAAGCTCAAAAATCAATGAAATTGATTAAAAAGTCGAATGTGTAAAAACTTAATTTATAAATCAAATACAATGAAAACGAAATCATTATTTTAAGTTTTGGCAAAAACTAGATACACTTCACTTTAAAACTTTTAGAAAGTAATGATTATATAGAGTGGATTAGGGAAAGGAATGGAGGTAACTAGACCACACCATACTATTGCAGCCTCAAGTGGGCCTATTGCAACATATCCCATAATGACAGTTCCTGTGAGCGTCTGGTATTTATAAGGAATTTAAGATTATGTTTGGAAATAAGTCTGCGATTTTTTTTTTGTTTTAGGAAATGTTTATCAAATTTTCGAAATTTGACAATTTCTCCTTCATTACACAATTCACATTGGTCGTAAAGACTTATACTCATATTATAATATATAAGTGCTTCATAATTCTGCAATGTTCGTTTAAGAAGCCTGAGATTATACGGACTATAGTTTTTCAAATTAGCCCCAGTATCTCTTGAGTTCATTCAAAAATTCATAACATTTTATATTTTCATTTTTCTTATTCTATCCTTATATGTATCAGGACTGCTCAGTTTACATTTTAAATATTTCCTAACTGCATATAATTCTAAATTCTATGATCATCCTAACAATAAATTATAAACAAAAACTACCCCGGAAACCATAGAGCTTAAGATCTGAAGTTTGTAGAACTTTTTTCTTATACTTTTGGAAAATAGCCAAATTTGATGTATTTTTTTTTTTATTTACAATATATATTCTTATGTACATCTATACTTATTTTTAAAGTGGTATAGGGTATTTTTGTTATCGAATAGACGGTCCCATTTGATTGAAAAACTTTTCCTTTTTTAGAAATAAATCTGCAGGCAAACTAGGTTTTATTAGCTGGTAAATGAAATAACAAAAAAAAAAAAAAAAAAAAAATAGGAAAACATGGTGAATTATAAGTTTCGGTTTCATCGAAGTTTAAATACCCTTCAATAGAAAATTTCGATTTAATACAAATAAAGTTTAAATAGAAATTAAAATAGTCACTTTATGTTAGAAATAATATGTTATGATAGAGATATGTGTAGATATGTATATGCAATAGTTTTGAATCATCCAATTTTTATTTATATGGCAACTTGGTGGCTTAAGCTCGTAGATTGCCTGAAGTGGGCCTAAATGTAGTTCTCGGGCTACTGAGAAATATTATTACAATAAACTGAAATGACGTTGGAACAATATATAATGTTTGATGCTATTTTCTTTTTTGGATTTGTATTTCTTTTTCCGATAAGAAGACCAGTGTTCTATTCTCTTTTGAATATGGTTCAAATTGCTAGGTTGGACATCCCTTGGAACGGAGGCTTATGAAACAATCTTTATTTATTGACATATAAGCAAATTGAATAAAGAGGAAAAACTGATAACATAATTATCACATCATATATTGTTACAAGTTATCCATGTTGCAAATAGCTCATAGCAGTGTTTATTCCATTCATACTATGAGAGTGTAGGGTATTCGAATAGTAAACAAGAGACGATTAGTCAAAGCTGAAGCTGTTAAATTGACAGGTAAATACCACCAGCCACGGTGGACAACAACAATAATGAAAATAATTTTGGCATTAGCTGTGTGGAACATTCATCATCCTCATCATCATATGGCTGGATGATGATGTTGATGCTGATTTTGATGATGATAATGATGATGGAGTATGATGCTGTTGTGGCTTATATTACGGCAAAAACTTTAGCCAAAAGAACCGCTAATCAAGTTCACAGATTACCAAAAAGCTCTCGCCGCATATCAGTGGCAGCGAAATGCATACACACATAAACAAACAGGCAGAGGCACACACACACACACACACTTGCACACATATGTTTTTGTTTGTCACATAGACCATCATATATAGTATATATATACATATGTATGTATGCATGGCTGTCTGTCTGTGGAATCTTTTCCCTTTCACTAAAATTTAAAAACTACAGCAAATATTCGCAAACAATTTATGCACTTTCTTTACCCAAACCTTAATAACCATTTCCTGCTTTCAAAATAAAATACATACAATAATTACATCGATAGTATCCAATTCGTAAACGGATAGATAAATCTTGCAACTTGTACACTTCTGGTGCTATATAAGCATTTCTTTCTATAGTCCTGTAATAGGTAGTACAATTATTTATTGAAAACTAATTTAATTATATTGTATTAAAGAAGAAAATAACTTACAGTATGGTATATGGAAACATTAGTCTAGGATGCTGATAAATGAGATTCTTGATTTCTTGATACTCACCCGAATGATTGTGCGTAGTAAACAAGCTTACACAGTTGGCAAACACGCTAACTCAAAAGGTGTCAACTGCTACATTTACCTTTTATGTTAAGTTCCATGAAGATATTATTGTATAACCTAATTTCGCTGTTGGTCCGTTTGTCCGTCTGTCTGTCACAGGGCTGTATCTCTTGGACCGTAATAGGTGGATAGATAAAATTTTCACGAAGTGTGTATTTCTATTGCCGCCTTAAGAATAAGTAATAAAAATGGAACAAAGTTAAAAATTAAACAGGGTCCCTATAAAGAAACATGGTTTTTATATGATAAGAAAAGAAGTATGCAATATTTTATTATTTTGCAACCATAAATCTCATCATCGCATCACTGGTGTCATCTGTGGGTGGCTTGATTATCTATAAGTAAAAATAACATAGTGTTCAATATTTTATGTAGGTACGCAACCTTCTGTGTGCGGTCCGACATAGACTTGGCAGATTTTTATATTATATTTTAGTAATAGAGTGATTAAGTCTTGTAATATTAAAACATTGGTAATTTTTGTAATACAACAACAGCATTGGACAATGAATTGATGGATGGGTCAATGAATTGATGGATAGATGAAAGCTTCAAATTAATTTTATCAAAAATTGTTGTTGCCTTTTGCAGTCATCGTCGTCTATAGATTCTGTCTGTGGATTTGTTTCGATTTTGTGTTAATAAACCTTCATCCAAAATATTCACCACGCTCCGAGCCCAATGTTCCTTGCTCCACAAATCATTTATGCACCACATGCACTGCACGCACCTGTCTGTGTTTGATATGTGGCTAACAAACACTCACTCACTCACTAACTAACTCATTCAGTCTTAGTGTTGGTTTTTCGTACATAACATACTGGTTGTAAATCTGCTATTAGTAGTACGTGTCTGTGTGTGTACGAGAGTATCTCTTTGTATGGACGTGTGTGTATGCGTGTTGCATTTAACTAATTTCAAGAGCAACTGACCTAACTTGCTTTGATGAAATTATGCAAAATTTTGTAAGAAAAACGAAAAGTGAATCCCAAAATAAATCTGCTTCCCCAGATGCTAAATTCTTGACAGATGTTTGCCATTAAAAAAAAAAAAAAGAAGAAATATATAGATACATAAAGATCAATAATTCGGTTTCAGCAAACATTTCATACCTTTTAACACAACAAATACTATAAGTATGTTTTGTAGATGAGGTGGGGATCTCAATGAGATATCTGCTCACTTAAGTCAGTAAAAGCCCATAGTCAAATATTACCTGGGTAATAAATGTGAACAGTTAAAGAACCTTAAAAGTCCACTGATATCTACTAGTTCATTTAAAAGGTACAAAAGAAATCTTCTAAACTATCTTACCAAATTATCAGAAAAAGTGACTGACTGAATGACTGTCTCCTCATTATCTGCACCTTCACAACTTCTATAGAAATCATCATTTGCAAGAACCACCAGACATATGTAGATATGTATATATCTGCTGATCAGTATACATCTTCCAATGTTATTCTATACATATTTACAAGCTTAGGATTTTCTAGATGTCCTTTCTTCATAAAGACAATTGAGTTTTCTTTTTGGAAATTTTTGTTGCAAACTTTTCATCTAAACTCAATATGCCTATGCATTTTACCAAAAATGTACAATATGATACTAAAATTATCTAAGAACTTAAGCAAAAACAAGAAGAGACTGCATCACCAATCTCAACTCTCAGTTCAGTTTGACAGTTTGACAACATAAGTCAAATTTTTGCTTAACTATTTTTTGTGCTACTTGGCTACAAGTATGGAGGATTCTTTGTTGCATGATGTTAAGGCGGCGTTTGCAGTGTTAAATGAAACACCTTCGAGATATTTTAAGAGTTCAACTTTAAAAAAAATTTTTTGTTTTGATTTTCGGAAGATACGTCGCGTGCACTTATTATGCAAAACTAAGCGAGGATAATCAAAAACTTTAATCATTCAGTCCAATATATTGTATAAAGAAATATGTGCATATGTATATTTCTAGATACTTGCCCATTTATCATCCACAAGCATGGACATTGAACTTGTCTTAAAATTTGCATTTCATTATATTTGAAAGAAGAAAAACTCAAATATCAATTTACTTCTTTCTAGGGCAAAGAGCATCATTCTTCTATTGGATCATTGGTTGATTGATCCTGTTAAAATACTTCATTGGAATGGATAAATCTGTGTGGAGACTACTGAAGCGGCTGCTCCATTGGATGGGGTGACAGTATGGACTCGCGATCGTCATTATCCAACGAACGCAATACTATGATGGTGGCAGTAAAATTAAACAGTAAAACAAATTTAATGCACTTGCTAAGTCATTCAACTGATGACAACATAAGTATAAAACATGTTACATATATATTACGATTATGATGTATTACAATTTGTATTACAGATAATTATGATTAGTCATAAGACTGATCTATCTTCTGTTCTATGGATAGAAGATATCATCATTACCATCATCATCAACAACATCAACAGGCATAAGCATGTAATAAATTTCAATCAATCGAGTGACAAAACCAAAGATTTTTTTAATTGAGCTCAACTTATGACGCTGGAAATTTTATCATATAGTACAAGAGAAGTGAGTGAGTATTAACACATGTAAGTTTCCAATGCTGATTTTATTTATAGAATTGAAAAAAGAAAAAACAAACTAAATGATCTTACGTAATTCCAGATATCGAGATACAACTGCGAATATTTCTTTTGAATGTGATGGGGTAATAACCCAAAGTGTTTGACTTTGGCTTATAAGAAGTACTACAATTGCAATTCTGCTTAGATCTACATACATATTACATACCTATATACAATTATGGGATTCCCGATTGAATTTACACTTACAATACACTATAGAGCAAAGTGTGCTATAGAGTGTGAAAATTGACTTCGAAGAAATTGTACTTGATTCAAAGTTTCATGAGTTTCGAAGATTTGTGGTAAACTGACTAACTCTACATTTCAATATTCAATATTATTATCTCATCATCATCATCATCATCATCATCATAACCATCATCATTAGTGAGTGTTCTCATTCTGAGTTCAACAGCAAGCAGCCAATATCATCTACGTCATCATCATCATCATCATCAGTATCATCAGCAAAAGTACTGTCTCAGCTTATTGGTTAACTAACTGACTGATTGGAGAGACTGACTAACTAACTAACTGTATGACCGAATACTGATGACGAGCAATCGAGCAAGAACTAACCTACGTCAAAAAAACATTCACAGAGAAGCAAAGCACAAAAGAAACGCCGGACGTCACACGATGAAGTGAATCATTTCTGTTGAAAGTTTGCAAATACATATGTACTTTTTTTCTGGAATTTAAAACAACTGCTGAATTGCTGAATACCGAGAGATTGATGCAAACAAAAGACCTTAACAAAGAGTCAGAGATTTGTACCGAGAGAGAGAGAGAGAGAGAGAGAGAGTGAGGGATGTGCTTATGTGACTGGTGCAAATTATTGATAAGGCAGACAGAATGAAACACGGAGACTCATCGGTCCATACTCTCTTTTAGCTTTGGAGCAGGTCTCGCTCTCAATGCTTAGTAGGCGGAGCTTATTTATGAAGCACCCACACACGCACACACACACACATACACAAACTCATATAAGCTTCTTCTGTCTTTCTCCTTCTTTATTTCGTTTTTGTTATTTAAGCTTATTTATAGCAGCAAGTTGTTAGAGTTTCATATTGGATTCTTGTTCTAAAGTGAATAGAGCATCCACTTCGGCTTGATGTTTGTTGGTCACAGAATTCCGAATATACTATATATCATATATAGCCGTGACCGCTCATCTGTTAATGCGTTCATAAGCATTCATACAGAGTTTGCTCTCAGCTTTTGAACTATGAAAAGCTAATGAAATTTGGTAAAGACTCGTTTTTGTTGACTTGTCTTTCCTTGTCCCTTTTAGTGTTTGTTTTTGTTTTTTTCTTTTACATTTTTTTTTTTATTTATTTGTATTTGCGTAGTGGGTGGTGCTTCTTATAAGCTTCTTTTCTCTTATCTTTTTTTTTTGTTTTTTTTTTTTTTTGTTATTTTCTTCACCTTTAATCATTTGCCCATAGTATAACTGTGGTGTGTGTTTACTTCCCTTATCCCTCAATAATTTATGACTTTATGACTCTTTGTCAATTAATTAGTTGTTTCACTTAATATTATCACTATTATTATTATTAAAGTCAAATGCTAATAAATATTTAATATAATAAAATTTATACATAGTTGGGTTTTTATTTCAAGGAATTTTCTTAATAACTGTAGCAATATAGTTTATATTTAGATAATACCTAATGTCAAAAGGAACCTAACAGATAAATATAATGCATAATTATTTATTTATTAGAACTGAGAATACAATAATATATTATATTATGAGCAATAGCAATAGAGGCGGTGTTTGGTACGTGCAGGACCAGACTGCAATTGAATCCGTGACTCCAGGACATACTAAAAGCATATTATATGTGTGCATTGAGAGAATTGAGTAGTACTCTGGTATTATGCAACAAATTCTTAATAATTCTGTTGTGTTTAATTTTTTTGTATTTTTATTTTTTAAAACCTTTATTAATTTCTTATAAGTAATCAATTGTGCTCAGCAAAGTCCAGTGTAAATATTACAATGAAGATAGAATAGATTAACAATAACAGATAGCAATAGCAAAAAGATACGAGATACTCTAAGGATTTTTTTCAATTTTTCCTTAGTACAAAAATGTTTATTTGTACATATGTATGAAATATCATAATTAATAGTTAAGTAATAAATTTATAAAACTAAACTCTGTAAAAATAAAATATTTAAATGAAGTGTGAATAAATATAAATTTTGGATCAAATGCGATAAATAAATATATACAATAATTGTATGACCAAGTTAGACGGAACATGTTTATAGCTCTTAGGATTATAGTCTTTTTAAGTCATTTTCATGGCTTGTGGGTAGCTGAGATCTTAGCAAGTGGATTTTGGTGGATAGGACATCATCTATCATTGTATCTGCTACTGTGATTATATATTTGATCACCGACAAAATGAATATTTTAGTTGTTGTGGAGAGATCTGTTACGGTTATGAGGTATATTCTGCAGCTGCAGCAGAGCCCCCAATTACAAACTGTATGCCCATATAGGGGCAATAACATATGTACATACATACATATGCTTCGGCTATATGCCTAGACCATCAAGGATCCTTTGAAGAAGTTGCTCAGCTTGGAGCGGACTGGTTGAAGAAGCTAATATTGCTGTATCATCCGCGTATGGTGTCATTCACACACCCAACATGGAGGGGCATGTCTCTGGTTCAAATTGACAAAAGGAATAGATCGAGGAAACTCCTTTGGGGTACTTCAGCATTGGAATAACACATTATCCATGATATGAGAAACCTTTCACATTCTCATGACTTTGCCTTGAGCAATCTAGTTTTACAAATATTCAAACACTCAACAAAAGCTCCCCCACCAAGCTGTCAATCATGCAATTTCACAAATCGTAATTGTATCACATATCCTCCACAGATCTGAATACCTTCATCCTTATCCATTTAAATTAACCGCGGATCTTTTGTCACAGCTGCCTTGAACATAAAAAATTATATAAATGACATTTTTTCCCGCCAAACTTACTACGCGGATCATATGTTTTTCTTTGGCTATTAGGACAGTACGCAGTTCAAATGAAATGTATTTTGTAGAAGGATTTGAATTGGAATTCGTAACTGCTCAATGAATTGACACTAACAAAGAAATAAGTAATTTAAATTCAAATTGGTGAATGATTGGTAAATATAAAAAATTAAACATATTCATTTTCACTAATCAGTAAAACCGATTCATGAACTGAAACTAAACAGATCTTTATTGTAATACAAATTTATGTTGTGTAGTTTTAGTTAATAGTTAAGAAATAATTAAATGATTCTAAAAATTAAAAAACAAAGTAAAAGTAAAAAGAATCGATAGTCAATTATAAAGAAATACTAAACATTTGTGATGTGTATTAATCGCACAAAACACATCTTTGGGCCACATGGTTATCTAGAACATTTCAACTTTGTTTTCGCTGGAAGTGTAAATGTAATTTGCAAACTAGTTTTTAATTAATAATTAATTAATATTGTCAAACTAAACTTTAAAAAATTTTATAAGCTGCGTAAGGAAAAGGCTAAAAATTAAATAAACTAGATTCATCGCAATTTATTGTGATATCAAACGTAAAAGCTGATACCCCTTTTCTAATAAAAAAAAGCAAGCAAAAAACGAATAAGTGTGTGTGTTTGTGTTTCTGTGTGTAACATTACTAATCGCATCAATATGAAGAGATTCGCAAAAAAGAAGCAAAATAAAGATATAAAGGCTTTTCTTAAAAAGGTATGTCGATTCTGCGGCCAGGAGTATGATACTAAAGTGCCACTGCCCAGCTGGAATACTTTGGTAGAAGATGAAGAATGTAAAAAGGTGGAATCTATCACAAAATTGCCTGTATGTCACTATAACTCTTCTACATTCATACCTTCTGCAATATTATAGTATATATATTTATTTACTAATTACAGTTGCTTCTACCGAATAACGACATAATGCCACAAAATATGTGTACATCATGTGCTAAAAAAATTGATGTCAACAATGAATTTATCCAAACTTTCCTCAAGTCGGAAGCACGTTTAAGGAACCAACTTGGGCTTGAACCAAGAGTGAGTGTGATGAAATTGTCATAATTTGGAAAACAATTTATTTAATTTAAATAATTGATTTTTATAAAGATTCCATTAGTGGAGACCAATCCTAAGGAGGAAGTCAAGGTGCTCTTCACGTCTCCACTACCGTTATCGAAAGTGAATACAATTAACTCTCGTGGCGAAAAATCAGTTGATGTAAGAAAGAGTGAAGGAGTTCCAATTTTCTCTATTCCAATAAAGTCATTGTATTACGATTCATCGAGTTCTGATGATGAGAAATTTGAAGCAGTCGCATTAGTAGACTCTTTGCCAATGAAGCCACTGAAATTGGACTCTCCACATATTGATGCACAAAACACCATCACATCTGATAATAAGGAAAAGGTAGCAACTGCACAAGAAGGCCTCACACTAAAGATGTCCACCAACTCTGATGTTGAGAAAGAGAAAGCAGCCGCCTAATCATCCGGAGTAATGAAGACTTTAAAGAAAAATTGAATCGATTCTAATTAAAAAGGTCTTGCATTTTTCGATATGATGAAAAGCACTTCAAGGTATTTTAACATAAATAATCAAGCATAAACTTTTGAAAAAAAGAAAAGCAGATTTAAATTTAACTTTTTTGGTAGATAAAAAAAAGTTAATAAGCTGCTCGAATATACTAGTGTATGCAATTTATGTGGAACACTTCAGAGAATGCTCATTAATTAAATACATACTACAAAATGTTAAAACCATGACTTCAATTCAATAATAAAATGTACTGATGCAAGTAGAAAGTTTTGGGCATATCTTTTTCCCACAATTGAAGGAGCAAATTCTTTGGATTTTGTCGGATTTGTCTGCTATAAGTGTGTGACCCATATTCACCAACCAAGTAGATTTCAATCAATTCCTATCCTATATCCTATCCTATATTCTATCCTATATCCTATCCTATATCCTATCCTATATCCTATCCTATATCCTATCCTATATCCTATCCTATATCCTATCCTATATCCTATC